>JAZAYU010000954.1:0-115308 GCA_038501625.1 Corbicula japonica
TCATAGATTTGTGCCATGTTCGTATTAACGTATTTTCGAATATACATGTACTGCTATTTTTTCTACAAAAGTTTCTTTCTTATTCTTATACAATTTAGAGTATATTCAAACATGGTTTCGTAATGTTTTCACGTTTTTCTCTTTATTTCATTTGTTTTTAATTTCATTTAGTTTGACAATCAATTTTAATTAATTTAATAAAGTTTATATATGTTCGGGTAAAACTTTCCCGAATGCTATTTTATTAAATTCAGATCGGAGCGCTTTAAGTTGCAAATATCAATCAAAGTACTGAAAGTACATAAAACCAGCGAAGCGATTTTGCATATTGAGAATAACCAGTGCCATGATTCTCATACATGTATCCATTTACGAAAAAGCAAAACAACTTGGTTCACTCGCAAAGAACTTCCTCTTGTCTAAATGATAGTGGAAATAAGGGTTTCCATGTATTATCTGGATGAAGGCTTCTGTTAACCCTTTACTCCATACATGTAGATATATCTCATAGCTTGTGCGAACAGTTTAGATCCATATCAGCTGGCACATCTGTGCAATCTGATTAGGATTTAAACTGTTCGCTTTTATGATCAATTTTTTCTGACCAGTTATCACAAATTTTAGATCCAGATTAGATGGCACTACTGTGCCAGCTGATTGGGACCTGAACTGGTAACCTATATGATGAAAGGCGTATATATTGAGTAAAGGGTTTTAAGCAAGAAATTATAATAGTGAAATCTGTGTACTGACATCCCAAAGACATAATGAACACGAAAAATGATATAAAAAGTGAGACCCCATCGATGGGAAAGATTATGCAGTTATTTGAAATAAGAAATATATAATTGTTTCCTTCATTGTGAATAACATGTAAAGGAAATCATAGAATTGAGAATCCTACATATTAAGATAAAACAACCGAGAGTCATAACATTGCCGAAAGCATTGGAATTTAATGCTAGATAACACACATGTAAAATTGAAGACAATTTCAGAAAATGAATTACTATTAGTCCAGTCGTTTTCGGTAAAAATATGGAGGAATTGTTCGAATTCGGTTAAAAGCACCAAATTTTGCACAAAGTTAGCTTTTGATGTACCTTTTGAAATGTGATAGAGACCCATTTGATATCTTTTCAAAATTGCCGCTTTTTTCAAGATGGCCGCCAAAATTCTGGAAAATGTCTAAACCCATATTTTCAAGGATGTTCTAAACATTAAAAACAAATGTAAGCTCATCATACAAATATTTAAGGAGCAAATGGCCTTTTTGTTGCAGAAATTTTTCAAGATGGCCACCAAAAATCTGGAAAATGCTGCAATTTGAAGGATTTTCATCGTATAGTCACAATATTGGAGTCTAAACCCATATTTTCAAGGATGTTCTAAACATTAAAAGCAAATGTAGACACATCAGACAATATTTAAGGAGCAAACGGCCTTTTTTTACAGAAATTTTTCAAGATGGACGTCGAGGTACCTTGATGATTTATTTAAAAAAAGGTGAAATATGCATATCAGAAATCGCGACATTCAGAAAAAAACAGCCTCCCCACACAGTCAAGAAGAAGAGAGGGGGGGGAGAGCATGGTTAATAAAATAATCAGTTTCACAAAAGACACCACTAACAATAAACAAAAATGAGAACCCGAGGGGTTATAGACAATAACCATTTTCCATTACTAGTTAATAAGATTTATCCTAAAGAACTACAACTTAACAAAGCGAACACTTCAGAAAAGCAAGCAAACTTTCTCGATCTAAATCTGTCCATTGAAAATGGTTATGTCACTACTAAAATTTATGATAAAAGAGATGATTTTAATTTCAATATAGTAAATTTTCCGTTTTTAGACGGCGATGTTCCCCGTGCAACATCTTATGGGGTTTATATATCACAGCCTGTTCTCTTTTCAAGAGCTTGCAACAATGTTAATGATTTCAATGAACGTAATCTTTGCATTACAGAAAAAACTTTTAAAACAAGGTTATCGGTATCACAAATTAAGGAAAACCTTTTGCAAGTTTTATCGCCGATACCCAGATTTAATTCATAAATACAAATGCAGTTTCAAATCACTTTTGCAACAAGGTATTTATGTATTAAGCCAGTTTTTTATGAAGATTTAATTTAAAAACTTAAAAAGATAAAAGGCAGTGTTAATTTCTCCCGGTTATTCGTAAAAACCATCTGTAAATGTAAAAAGAAATGTTACCAACATGATATTTTATAGCGCTCTGCAGGCCTGGTGATTAACCTTTCTACAGTTGATCATTATGCTTACCTCTTTGGTTGCACGATTGGGAGGCTGTTTTTTTTTCTGAATGTGGCGATTCCTGATATGCATAATTCACCTTTTTTGTTCAAAAATCTGGAAAATGCTGCTATTTGAAGGATTTTTATCGTAAAGTCACATTTTTGGAGTCTAAACCTATATTTTCAATGATGATGTAAACATTTAAAGCAAATGTAAGCACATCTTATAAATATTTAAGGATCAAATGGCCTTTTTGTTACAGAAATTGCCTACAAAAATATTAAACCAGCTGTTATCATATTTTGTATGTACCTAATTTAACGCAAAGTAAAGAATGTATTTGAATGTCACACATAAGTACAGTGTTTTATTGATTCAATATGAAGAGTTTTATATATGTCTTATCCTTGTACTTGTAACCATCAATTGCTAGTACAGTACTGAAATGACTAAATGAAGTACACAATCTAATAACACACGGTTACAAGCCCCCCCCCCCCCCCCCCCCTTGCATTTGCACAGAGCCGTTCATGCTAGTTGTGCTTTCACACACTTGCATCTTCCTCTGCAGCCTTTGACACATACACATTTCAGGAGTTCCATACAGGAAACTGATCCTTGAGGCAGATCTGACCAATAGGGTTCCCGTGCATTCCCAGGTCCTATCATCCAACCCCATTCAACAGGTAAAGCTAACACGGGACCGGAGAGAGGTGACTGGCCCCAAACATGACCCGCTTGATAAGATGCTCTTCTGACATGCTGGTAGAGAGCAGCAGAAGTTGGTGGTAAAATTGTGACTATACGATATTGAAAAAAAGCGGCCATTTTGGAAAGATATGAAATGGGTCTCTATCACATTTCAAAAGGTACATCTCATGCTAACTTAATGCAAAGTTTGGTGCTTTTAACCAAATTTGAACAATTTTTACTGAAAACGGCTGGACTATATAGTTTATACCAAAAATTTCCACCGCATTAAGTTGTATATAATAACGGACTCGATGTTTTTTTTTATGTAGCATATTTTTAGAAAACAGTGCCAGATTTAAGACATTGGTAAACATATCATTGAGTATTGGTTGTTAAGGAGCTGGAATAAATGTCCATTAGCTTACAATCCGTTCATATAACATCAGTTTCAGCAGACAGATGTATCATTTTTAGTTTTATGCTTCATCATGGTTTGTCCTCTATATTCACACGTACTTTTACTGTTATTTGGCTTTCTGCAAAACGCGGGAAATTGTGACGTCACTGACATTTGCATATTCAATGTGTCACTGCGCCTATGATTTCATGTACTCCGAACAAAGATAGTAGTCATCTCTAGCTAAATCTAAAACGTAAACCGAGTAAACATCTTAACCTTTGGGAAAAATGTAAATTATGCATTATTCCTGAAACAAATCATAGTCCGTTCCTTGGACCACTGATGGCCTTATTGTCGACGTGTCTCCTGCCACGTACGTGATAGCCGGACACGTACCGCGCTTGCTCGTAGCATGTTTCGAATACATAGTTCTGTAAATCTTACATGTCTTTATTTCTATACGAGTAATATCCGGTATAGTAGTTTTAATATGTAAAGTTTTACACATCTCAATACTAGTAGTTTACTGTTTACTGATCAAGCTTATATGTGGAAATCCAATATATAAACAAAGTTAGCAATGATGATTGCTTCATGTTCAGTGATTTAAACGCTCATGAACGCCTACCATTAAATAATAAACAAATGTTCGCAATATGTTTTTAAAATTTCAAGTGAAAGCATTTGCACATTGGTTTCATAAAGTGGACAATTGAAGAAAAATATGCTAAGATGGAAATTTATCATTATCGTTATTGTTAAAGATAAAAAAAGATATTTCGTGAAACAAACAGTCCAATATTGAAATGGCTTTAAAATGACAAAATAAAGAAAATGTTTTCACTGTTATTTTGAGCTTCGAATTAGCAGAAACGATATATTAAATATTTCAGATTTAATATTTGGCTATTGTAATATCCTAACATCGGGAATATCGTGTATATTTCTACCTTAAGGTAACATATCTGTGGCTCGCTAAAGAATCCCTGGCGGCTACAACCCCCAGATAAAATTGGTTTACTGTTGTCGATTGTGTTCTGAATTAGGGACAGCGCAGTGAACCAGTCAAGTACTCTTCTAGCGATACTAACGTGGCAAGAGCCAACTTTAACACGTAACCGGAAACTCGGGGACTACTTTACTTACTCTGATTTCTCTGAAATGCGTAAATCGCCGGTTGCCAGTGCCTCGTTTTGGTTTGATACCGATTTCAGAATTGTGATTAGTAAAACCAGCTTCGCTGGTTAAAAAGTTTCAGAATATCTCTGTGAAGCACACAACTGATAGAGTGTAAAATGTTATTTACTTTCATGATACCTTCATTCGCTATATTGTCAGCAGTTTTCACACTCCTTCTTTGTTTTTGTCGTCCGCACTTTTCAACGATATTCTATATCGTCCGCTAATTGGACCGCATTTTAGTGCGACCCATATTCCATACCTCCGTGTCCGTTCCACGTCGGACGGACACGGAGGTATGGAATATACCCAACGATATCTTGGTGAGTGAAAAATCGCGGACACGGACAATGTTTGACCATTGTTGCACCGCATCGATCAAGTCCTAGAAATATGAACCGCACCGATTTTACATTTAATCAAGCTGTCGTACAGATGAATTTGACCATTGATGCACCACACAGGTTTTGTCCTATCAACATGACATAGTTAATGCCAACTTTAACACGTAACAGGAAACTTGGGGACTACTTTACTTACTCTTATTTCTCTGAAATGCGTAAAGTTTGCCAAGTGGTTTGATACCGATTTCAGAATTGTGGTTAGTAAAACCAGCTTCGCTGATTAAAAAAATGAATGTCTATGGTCTCAAACAACAGTGTGACAATTAATTAGAATATTTAATCTCAAGTTACTTTCATAAATCAACACTTTAACGCCCAACAAGCAACGTTTTCGACCTCTTACAAATCTACAACTAAACTTCAAAAGGCCTGTATCACACCTTCAAGCTGGTAAAACCCAGTCGTGCTAATTAGATTACGTAACATGATCATAAAACACCAGGCCCTTTTCTTAACAAGCAGTGTTTGCATGACTTAACGGTGATTGGCCGAATACTTAAGTTAGTTCTCTACTGAAATCAGAGTGTCAAACTTTTTTTCTAACCTTGTTTTTATCAACAATAACATTTATGAAGTTGTTTTATCATAAAATTAGGGTAGGTCAGTGATTGAACTTTTTCGCAAAACGTGTCTGAGTTTATATAGTAAAATTAAGCAATTTTCATTCAAAATTTGCCACAAAAATGGTACTTTTTTTAAAATTTTACACATAGCAACCAAATAAATTTGACAAAATATTCAATAAAGTTAAAAATTGTATAAATGTATGTTCAAAGAGAGAAAATACATGTAAAAAATGACCTTTTATGCCATACTTTTTTTCTTATAATTTCAATATTTCAGCAAAATTTGAGATTTTATAGTTCTTTAATTTATTAAAAGATTATTTCCAATTAACTAAACAAAAAATATAGAAATAGTGTCAAACTTTTTCTGGTAAGACAGTATGTTGTAGGTGATTTATAGGCAATGGAAAAACTTAAACACAAACAGTATGTCAGTGATCATTTAAGAAAGTTATTTACCAAAATGTTACCCCACCCCTTATTTGATAATTAAAACAACACATTGTGATTACAGATGTTAATTTAATATGGCACATAAGAAAAAAATTCTAAATATTAAAAGTACACAGCTGACAAACTAACATTGCTCAAAACTCATACAAAGTGCCAAGAAAAACCAACAGATGCATAAATTATTATCATTATCTGATGATGAGTTACCCCACCCACTTATATAAATAAAAAGATTTCAAACAAGAGTTTTAAATGGTAATCAATAATTCAAATAAAACTCAATTTGTTTAAAAAGTATTCAGTCCTTGAATTCAAAATACAAAATAATACACATTTTGATTATTTAAAGCACTGAATATAATGACAACAACTTATTTAACTGGTAGTACTCGGTATGCTCAATTTCTTAAATGGTTACCAGGTATTTAAAAAATTGAAATGTGTTAAAGTTCATTAAAGTAATATTAATCATTTCATCTTAAAAACTATTTGCTTGTATTAAAATAAGTTGTATGATGTGTTATAAATGCCTTAGAGTATGTTAATGGTTGTAATGTTGCTCAAGTACAAAACAAAAAATAAAAAAAAATGCATTATTTCATCCAAAACATCCTGCCACACAAGTTTAGTCATGTTCTATAATGTTTAACTTCAAACGTTTCAACTGTAGAATCCTATAAATCATATGTTGTTCTAACTTAAAGACATCTTAACCTACAGTAACCCAAAATGCATAAATAGTGTGCAAAATAATGTTTACAAACTAAGTAGTCTATCCCACTTACTTTAGGAGTCCATGCCTTCAGTTCTTTCACTCTTATTGAAAATGTCACATCATTATTCATTTCAACACACTTTTACAGAAAACAGTTTTACTGAACTTTGATAAAGAGAAAATGGTTTACATGTAAAAATATGTCTTTTAATGTGGCAGATGTTGCACTCAAATTATAACCTTACTGTTAATGCTTTTAAATTGTGTCTATAAAGCTATATGATTAATAATTCTAAACATAACACAGCATATTTATTCATTACTGACCATGAATATTATCCATACTGATGTAAGAAAAGCATGTTCAATATTATAATTTGAAATGTTCAATGGCTTTGCTGTTTTATCCAATCTTAAATGTTTAATGCTTATATGCATTTTTATTTAATCATAATAAACAGTTCACAGATCAATGGTCTTTATGCACAAAAATCATGAGTTCAGTACATGTATATCACAAGATTCAGTTTCAACTGATGGATAAATTTCAAGCATCATTGACTTGTTTATAGGTTGTATTAAGGTAAATAACTCATTATTCTATCGTGGTCCATTCGAATGAAGTCTGTTTCAATATATGCTTTTTTTCTCTTCATCTGGGGGCCTCTTAACCGTTAGAAATCGACCTGTTTGTGACTTGTTTGCAAGAATAACATGTCAGGAAAATAAATGAATTTCAAATCAATTTCATGCCTATATCTCGTTTGGTAGAGGCGCACTAGTTCCGGAAGAGCGGGTTTATTTCTTACAAGTAAGTTAACACCCCATTTGCTGTGTGTTTTTGAATAGATGAAATGTAGATCTTCACGGTCATATATGGTTGTCTGAAATTAAGATGATAGAAATCATGTTAAATGTGTATTGAATATTGGGAATTTAACACTGAGATCTATGGGAATTGGATTTACCTTGGTTCAACCTATAAGATTCAAAACATCGAAAATGTCGAAGTCGACAAAACTTGATTTCGGTGATTAAAATCGGCTAAGTTTGATTGGGTGTTAGGTTTTAAAATACTATTTTTCAAAAATCTTGTGTTAAAATTGAAATAATCTTAATTTTGGGCACATGACCCTATTCGGTATTAACTTTTACACAATTGAGTTGCCTGTGGGATCCCGTCTTCTTACAAGATATAGCATAAGCATGTGTTTGTGTTGAAAATCAGACTCAACAAGTTTCTTCTATTAAAAATAGTTGCTTTTAATATAAAAATTGAAAAACATGTCTGAAATTAAGCAATTTTACAGAAATATACTGGAAATTTTGACGATTTTTTCATATATGGACGGGCCTCATTGAACCCTTATAAGTCGAGTTTTAGAGCAGATATCAAGTTGAAATTTCTACAGTATGTTACAAATACACAACACAATGAAATAATATCATAACCATTACATTTGGAAACTCAAGTTTTTATTATAGGTTATATTAAGTTAAATAACTCATTATTCCTCCGTGGTCCATTCGAATGAAGTCCGTTTCAATATATGCTATTTTTGCTCTTCATCTGGGGACCTTGGGGCCTCTTAACCGTTAGAAATCGACCTGTTTGTGACTTGTTTGCAGGAATAACATGTCAGGAAAATAAATGAAAGCAATTTCATGCCTATATTTCATATGGTAGAGGCGCACTAGTTCCGGAAGAGCGGATGTACATATTTGGCACCGTATTTGCGATACCGCGTTTAAAATAGGGCCTTTTCGGTTAGCGATCAGTAATTTTCTTACAAGTAAGTTAACACCCCATTTGCTGTGTGTATTTGAATAGATGAAATGTAGATCTTCACAGTCATATATGGTTGTCTAGAAATTAAGATGATAGAAATCATGTTAAATGTGCATTGAATATTGGGAATTTAACATTGAGGTCTATGGGAATTGGATTTACCTTGGTTCAACCTTATACATTGTATTACTTGAAGCTTCTTTAATGAAATGTACTTCTACATAGACTGCATTCTTTTGAAAGATCTAGGAGGCTCAATGTCTGTTTTATATAAGATTCTGCTGCAATCCTGGTGTGTTTGATTGAGAATCAATTCCTGGAACAGCCACATTCTTCACCACCCAAAGCTGCATGTATCATATCTGAAATTCAAGGCAACATAAACATAGTTTTACTAAATTGACAATGGCTTAACACTGATTACCCTCCTGATAATAGTTGAGATATTCGAGTATTGAATTTCAAACTGTGTAAGCAAATAAAAAGCATCAATCATAAAAACCATCAAAATATACATATTTTACTTCAGTAGGGCCTTAGAATGTTTGTCTGAATTAAGTCATTGATAGCCAATAGTTTTTGAAAAATTACAAATGATAACTTTTTATAATAGCATGATTGTTCATGATAACACTTATCATGTATGTTCACTGAGTTTCTGAGGTACTTATTAAATTGGGAAATTCAAAGTGTATTGAAATGAATTCAAATTAAGTTATAATTAATTTACATTATTTACATTAACATTATTAGAGTATCACCTAAGAGCATTCATCTGGATATTTAGTGATTTGGCCTAAAGTAATTGCAAGTTAAAATCAGTTATTATAAAAATAATTTGTGATATTTTTAATCTCCAAATAAAGTTAGATTGATTCTTTTTCAGCTGAAAGTATAGCCAATTACCAGTATAAAATACTTTTTGAAGTTACTGAAATAAAAATAAATACCTTTTTTTATGGCAGACCAGGCATCATGACAGTATGGGTTTGTTTTTGGAATTTTCAGGAAACACCAAGTTACACCACTCATTTGTCTGCCAGACTTTTACTGAACAGCTGGCAAAAACATCTTAAGCTCATGGGCTTGTTAGGAAGACAACACCTTCAAATTAAAAAACAAAACTAACAAAGCATATCTTAGAATAGATGTGCTGATATTATTATTCTGAGAATAATTTATGCATAAGTATACAGCGATGTTCTAAGAAAATTGTTTTTATAACATTTTAGACATATTTTTGCATGTTTTCTTCTCGTAAACTTATATTCTTTTATTATAATTCTTTGATTATGGGGAAAATATTAATGCATCTTTTGATAGCATCTGCAAACAACAAAAGTGCTGATTTTTTTTCATTGGTTCTATAATTATCCAGTTTTTGATGTTACTTGCAATACTTGCATTTTAGAACTCATGGCTTTTCATCCTTATATAACAGAGGCCTGTAAAAGGCCTCTTCTCAATCCAAAAATATAGTATGTTTTCCCAATTGTGGCAGAAATTCTTCCCAAATTCTAGGTAAGATGTCCAAAAATGGTTTAAACTCCTGGGAGGAGTGTTTGAAAATTGAAGTCTGGAAGATAAAGTGCATAATAAATTAGATTTTTAAAGTTGAATGTACATATTTTGCAACACCATTTTACCAATCTTACAAATCCAAAGATAAATCTTGAATAACATGTATATCCCTTCTGCAACAAGTTTTTATCCAGGTCAGCTTATGCATGAATGTAGTCTGGTCTTGATCTCTACTGTGTGCTTCTTGTTATAGAATCTAATCATACTTGGTCTTATTCATATTTTTTAAGAATTCGCAATAGCACCAGTTACCGGACATCTCACCTGTGAGTCTACAGTAGGTCTACAGTCATTAACCATTTTTATCTAGCCAACCAAAAATATTTCTATGGTAAATCATTGAAAAAAATATTGTTAAATGTGCTGTACTGTTTAGCTTGTTCTGGGAACATGCATGATCGATTGAACAGCTATAATTAGCAGTTTATCCCATTTTGCCGTTGTTGGCAAATTCAAAATTTTCGATCAATAAAACCGGAATATTCAATCATCCTGTACTTACGATCAGCATAATCCATATTTGCAGGCTCTGTCGTAGCACTCGCCATATGTGGTTTTTGATTTATTCAGCTCGTACAAACATAAAAATTCCTTAAACTCCTTAGAAAATGGAATTTTTTTCAGTCCAACACATTTTTTGTTTACAGTACCGAAAAGTAGTATCTTTCGAAAGGAGGTAAATCTTTGGTAAATCGGAATGTCGCAAAAGAATTTTTAGGCGAAACAAACGAAATCGAACAGATCGAGTATTATGATTTATTGGATGAATGGTTTTAAGTATACCTGATTGGACTCCAGATGTTTAAAATATAATTTTAGAGATCGCTGTTTAGTTCGCGACGTTCATAATTTGTTGCGCGAAATCCTGCGCAGTCGACGTAATTACGTCAGTAGAGAAAAACCTTAAATGAACGTTTTAAAAAGCTAAAATTTCGATGCCAGCCAATAAATTAATTTTCATAAAGGATACGTGCAGTTACGTAAATAGGTAAAGATGCATTTAGTTATTAACTTAAAATCACTTTACGAAGATGATGGTTATTCCTTATATCCAATCACCCCCAAGAATATACTTCCTGGTTTTTAAATTTTGCCTTTGGCGTAGTCTGTGATATGCAGGATTTATATTCTAAGATCCCCTGTCAAAATTCTATTCTGTTTAGTTCCGCCCATTGTTTTCTCGTTTAGGGCAAACCCATTCTTTTACATGTATCTGGGGACCATACGCCGCTGAACATGGAATGGTATTAATCTGAAAATACCTCATTGAAGGTTCCATGTTCACCGCCATATGCATACCATCGTTTGGGATGGATCGAAATTGTACTATTTAATGGTGTAATTACTGAGTTGCGCTCAACCCGGGGCTAGGCGGCGTGGGCAGTAATAAGCATTCCCATTACTGCCCATGAACAGGCTCAATCAAACCGAGCCTGCAGTATTTTCATATTTGTCGTGTTCGGTGGCTTTCAAAGTTCCCTTTTCATCTATTTATATGACTGTTTCACTTTTTTGTTAATTTGACAATGCATTTTAACTTGACAAGCACTTTGAAACTTTGTATCTACACTTTTAACGCTACGCTTTATTACCGCTTCTAAACTGGAACTACCCAATCAGCAAGGGAAGCCACTCTCAATGGGAGGTAACTCTGGATATCGGTAGGCCCCCATTCCGCTGTTCTCATGTTGCTTTATGACAGCAAACCGGCAATCGAGGATATCAATTATCGGTCATTATCGATCAACCTGACTACTTGATATCATGGTTTATGTCTTGTGTGCCATGTGGAGGTCGTACAAAGTCTCTCCGTACATTCAATCAGTGTTGTTATCAATTATACAGCCCTAAGCTAATAGCCATCAAGACCGTTGAGCACGATACACATATCTGTTTAAATATTCAGTGAAGCTTAACCCAGACAAGGTGGTGTAAATCAATTACTGCTCTTTAACAGGCTTGATCAAACTTGTGATATTTTGATATTTGCAGTGTTCGGTGGCTTTCAATGTTCCTTTTATCTATTTTATTATCCTTCAACTTGCCATGTGTCTTAACCATTCAATATTGTTCACTGTATCTTAACAATCACGTACACGTGACAAGAACTGCCATTTATGGATCACAGTGTCACATAAAACCTTAAAATCAAATCTAAAACTCTTATTAACAACAGAGCCAGGCTGAATTGAAAATCCAAATGACAAGAGCTAACTACGAAAATGAAAATATTTAATAAAAATAAATAATCCGGATTATATTAGATTATAATAAATGGGAAACATTTCATTAACTTCTGACTTTTTCTCTAAGTCACGGAAGAAAAAAAAATATACTAAATAATAAAAACAAGAAGCTGTGTTCAGAAACACATATTATGCTGCTTGTAGCAAAGTTTGCTATAATGAAAATTTAAAATGACAACACAGTGCTAAAACAGTAACTGAAATCATTAGTTAGTTCGTAACAATATCGTTATTATATTGATAATTATGTAAAATTTTATGCTTAACTTCTATTTGTAGAAATTGAGAAATACCTAATTTGCAGAAACATCTTTATGGTTAACCATTTAACTAAGTACAACCTTGTTAACTTGTATTAGAGGCCACAAAGTTATCTACTCCAATTACTATTAATGTAAGAAGGTGTGCTGTCACGTGACATGCTCGCAAACCGTGATATCAGCTCGTTGATAAAAAATCATATAGTTTTATGAAAATGACGGCATTACATTATTTGATTATTATTTGATTAGGCGGAAAAAAGTTTAAACCTAGTAAATATCGGTATATTGTAAATCGAAATCATAATATGCATGATTATATGAAACCATTTAATATATAATGTGTATAATAAATGTATGTAATTAAATTTTAAAATGAAAACAAGTTGCTGTTGATTGTTAGGGTTTCGGTCGATGTTATTACCAAACTAAATGCTCGTTGCTATTCTGAGAGGTACCGAAGCACTCGAGTTTTTAAAACCCGTAGCTATGCTAAGGAGCAACAACACTTTCAAGTTGTGTATTTCTGGAAATCAGCTTTTTCTAAGACAGTGTCTGCATTTATGTCCGTACTAAAGCAGAGACGCACTAAGACAATCTGTGTTTTTGGAATAGAAATAATTCAAGCGAATCTAGACGTTCGGTGTTTTAGGCATATTCTGAGGCTCATGAAGGCAGCCTAATATAAATGTCTTTGTTATGAACATTCTAGGCACACTCGTGTGATTTTGGTTCGTTGTTTTACTATGGCTAATCAACGACTGTTGTGTGCACATGCCCAAGGATATAATGAGATGTATCAAAATGCGAGTTTGTTTTAGCCCTGTACCTATTTCAATGGGCCATAAATCTGTTCGCTGATTGTGAACCTGTGTAATGAAAGAAGCTGCATGAATATCTATACGTGTATAACGTTTAAAGATGTCATAAAAGTCAGAGTTTTTTTTGTTGTTTTTTTTTTAAGTTGGAGGCCCCTATTCGGGTAACCCCTTTTATTGCAAGTATGCATTATACAAATTCACAGTAAAGTTAAATACAATACATATAACATGTTATTTTTTAGATGCAATTTATAGCAATTTTAAGGCATTATGAGATATAACACTCGTAAGGATGTAATGTAAGGTGGCCTCAGAAATTAGTATATTTAACGTATATAAAACGACTCTGAACTTAGCGAACCTTGCACATTCTATATGAATTTTTAAAGTTTGAATAATTTGTGTATCTAGATGTGATTAAAAAACGGATTATTCGGAAATACAAAAATTAGATTATTCTCAGTGTTTTGTCAGGATAATAATTGTTATGATTCTTTAACTATCCTGTAAACTGTTCCAAAATTTTTATTGAAAGTGTCTTGTTTTCCTTGTAAAATTGCAATATAGTATTTTGACTCTAGTTTTTGTTTTAAATATGTCTTAAAAAATTGAACAGAAAGATGTGAATCACAATTTTCTCTAAATTTTGACTTATAAATGTAGTATTTAACGAGAACAGATAAATAATTTCCAATACAATTGTTTTCCTGAAAAGAGAAAATAAAGTGTCTGTTGTTCAAAGAAAAATCTACCCTACATTGTTCTGCAAGCCATTTTTGAATTCTCGTTAGAAATAGATGTATAATCGGACATTCTAAGAAGAGATGTTCAATGGTTTCCCTAGTTTGATTACAATAAGAACACAATTCGTCTGTTACTTTATTTATCTTAAATAGAAATGTTTTTGTAACCAAAATTTTGTTGTTTATTTTTAATTGAAAATTTTGAAGTTTAATTTCTTTAATAGTTTTTAAGTTAGCAAATATCTGTTTACAATTGTTTTCGTTTAAATTTAATAATAAATGGTTCCATTTGTCTAACTTATCTGGTTCATTTGAAACTCTCAAATGTTCATAAAATAATTTTGAACCCGTGTTATTTTTAAGAAGAATCGCAATATAGGCATTAGTACACATGTTTATTTTTTACATTCGTAGTATTTTCGGTGTTGTTAGAAATTTTCTGTCTCCATTCTAATGGTATATTATTTAAAACTCGATAATAATCTAAAAAGGTGCCTTGAATTCTGTAACGTTCTTTTAATTGTTCAAATGTTAACAAAAGACCATCTTCCCCGTAGAGGTCGATAACATTAATAACATTTTTTTTGTACCAACTTTCAAAATACAGTGAACCGTTTACCATTTTGTTATTTTTCCATAATGGAGAAAAAAAGCATTTGATTTAAATCATTAATGTGAACATTGCTACACATTAAGTGCCAACTGCTTAGTACGTTTTTCCAGAACGGGTTAGAAAGAGTATTTGATAATTCAATTGAAAAATTTGATCCTAAGTTCAATAAATGTTGTAAATTAAATAATTCCAGACTTTCCCAACTATCACAATTATTTAAAAGTAACCTTCTCATTGTTATTCCGCAAAATCAATACAACTTGTCAGATAAGAAATTTCTTATTGGACAATGTCTTTATCCAATTCTCAAGTTTGCAGCTTTCGGTGTTCTATGTGACGTCATAACTATGTTGTCGTAATTTTCCGGCACATACCGAACTCCGAAATATGATATTTCTGTCGCTGTTTTTATCCGTTATGATATTTTATGCCATTCATAAATTTTCTACGACATTCATAAATTTAGGTTACACTACAGTAATTCAGATGGCTCGGGAACCAGTCAATTTTGTCTAGGGTTTGTGCGGACCATTAGATAAAGTAATTCTGTGATTGGTTAAAAATGCAAAAGCAGAATAAAAAATATTAAATAGCTATGTGAAATGCACAGTGTATAGGAGAAGTTCAAACAAAACATTTTCATTTTTATTTTGAGTGTATGAACATTTTTATCTTTAAAAATGGGTATTATTTTGGACAAAGTGAAACTGAAAGTGGCGCAAATATGAGGGTAGTGGTATTCCAGTGCATGTCGCGAAAAAGTTTACTGGTTACACTATATTTTTGTTGTGTTTTTATGATGTCTCTAGTTTAGTTTTATTTGCAAAAGTAAGATTTTAAGGCCTTGACCCAATAGCTAATTCAGAATAGGAGATGAAGCTATACTGGGAGTCTATGGGAAATGAATTACTGTAGTGTAACCTTTACTATCAGGTTACTTTTTTCTACTATAATTTCGTTAACCATGTTGTTGACTAATATTGTGTTGTTGAATTTATTGTAATTTGTTTTGAGCTAGAAGGGTAAATAATAAAAGAGAAATTATGACAGTATGCAGCCTGTAGGTTCGTATTATTTCTCGTTGCATACGTAAACCACATCATCTCGACCTTCGGTCTCGCTTGATATTGTTTACATACCCAACTCAAAAAATAAGAACCTGCAGATTCCATACTGTTATAATATTACATATTTATCAGTTAATGGATATATCCATTATAATTATATGATATTACCATATTTTGGCAATATATTCACTGTGATATCATTTTATCAATTAATGGATATATACATTTTCATTACATGATACAATCATATTAGGACAATATAGTTTACAGTGTTATTGCATAGATACATGTATACAATTTTATCAATTATTGGATATATCCATTTTCATAACATGATATCGATATCTAGACATTATGACAATATATTTACTTGTGTTATTGTACAGATAAATCATTTTATCAATTAATGGCTATTTCCATTTTCATTACATGATATCTCCATATTATGGCAATATATTTACAGTGTTATTGTACAGATATTAATATCATTTTATCAATTAATTGATACATCCATTTTCATAACATGATATCACCATATTATGGTAAATATATTTTACAGTGTTATTGTACAGCTGTATCATTTTATCGAGTAATGGATACATCCATTTTCATTACATGATATCTCCATTCTATGGCAATATATTTCACCGTGTTATTGAAAACATATATAATTTTTAAATAACTAATATAAGTTTATTTATTAGAAGTTATTACTCGATGAAGTAGGTGTGGTGTCGCCATATTATATACATATTATATTGTGTTGATTCATAGACGATTTCACTCAATGAAGTAGGAGTTGTCACTTTATTTTATCCATATTTTGTTGTGTTGATTCATAGACGATGTCACTCACTGAAGTATGTGTGGTTGCCATACTGTGCTGATTCCTAGACTATATCACTCAGTGAACACTATAATGTTGTATTTTAGACAAATAAAAAGAAACATGTGTAATCATTTTTAAAGTTTATTTTTCGTTTAATCTTTACATGTTATCGTGTGTATCGTGTGTTGATATAATCTCGTCTTTGCGTTACTTAGTTTAAAAAAAATTATATAATATAATTTAAAAATTCAGTGGATCAGATATTATTGAGATAATTAAGCCTATAATGCCTTACTCTGTAGATTGTATTATTTTTTAATGTTTTATTAATTCAAGAACATCACGTTTTACGTGTCATGAGAAACATAGACCCGCAATGTGTTCTCATATATATGTACCATGTTGAAAAATATATAATTTATCCGACAAAATGTTCTGCATACGAGTGGTTTATATCCGATAATTTTATATGTTTCAGTATAATGTATGTAACCTTTTGTATTTAGATGAATTATTCGTGATGATGACAAAGAAAACAAATTGATGATCTGGATAAAATAAAATAAAAAAAATGTTTTTTGAACATGGTAGGTTTACCAGTCAAAAGTAACTGTTGTAAAGTAAGATTCAATGTTGAAGCAGTGCAAAATACAGAATACCAACACGCGTTAAAAGTTCTAAGTGCACACTTTTCAGTTTTGAATATCTCAAAGTAAACCTATTCTAATTAAAAGAAAGTTTGACATTATGTTAATTATGATCAAACAATAACATTTTTATGAAAACCATTCATATGTTTTACGTGTTTCGTCATCCACGTCGGCATACACTTTTTATGCGTAATCCCCATAAGGCAATCGAAATTTAATTGTTTTACAATCTATTTTGTTTTCCACATGTTCAACTACTCTGAACAAACGCAAAAAACACAACAACAATTTTTAACATGATGTTTGACGACTGAAGCCATCGAAAATGCCTTCAAGATGCTTTTAACTGGCACAACTTTAAATTTGTTATAAGAAATCTTGTTGCTATTCGTAAATGCAAAGGAAATAAGTTCAACTTATTTTTGCATGTTTTATCAATATGAGAAGAAAATCATATGATATTATTTTCTATATTAATAACGAATACTCAATTACATCATTAAATTTTAAAGAAATCTTAACAACGTAATTTCCAAAATATTAGTACATGTATTAATTTTATGCTTTTCAGTGAATTATAGAATTATACCGGTGAAATGAAAGTGTTATTTCATACATAACATACCAGATGATTACGTTTTAACAACGGGCTCAAATTTGTATATTTGACGTAATGACGTCGCGTCATACACACGAGGTTTTGGCGCCGTTTCTTGCAACTTTTCTGTCAAATTCACGCAAATTTTGCACGAAAAGCATACAATAACAAGTAAGTTTGTTTTTAACAGTGTAAGATAGATATTTTTCACCGAGTGAGCTCCGGAATTCTTATTTTATGGTTGATAAGTGTCCACCTTATAAAAATCTAAAACTTAATGTTAATAGAAATTTAATAAACTTCAAAATCGATTTATTCGAAAATAATATTTATTTGATCAAAAATATTAAAAAAACGTGTCCTAATACTGGTTAGTTTTATCGAAATGAATACATGTTTTTGTTTGGAAAGGCTATTACACGTCTATCAAAGAGAATTGCATCGTCCCAAACTGCTAGACCATTCAAAACTTGTTGACACAAAACAATGTAAGAAAGATAGAATCTTCTCCTTGAAATCCTGTTGAACACGTTATGAATCAAATAGAGAAGAGTGTGGTTGCCCATCTTGCCCAATGAGACCGTTACGAAGCCACAGTAAGTTATTTCAGTGCAATGGAAGGGTAAACTAAGCATTTCCTTTAAATTTGCATCAAATTAAAATGATACAAAGTTGAGAAAATGACCACAACTGTTAGCGGCTGCAATGATTATTAACATAGAGAATTGCTTTTTGAGTACAAGTGAGCTAAAATGTTACTATTTTGTAATCTCGTTAATAAAATTTAAATTTGTTGGTATTCGTTAATAGAATATTGATACTTCGTCACTGTAGTTACACTATTCTGAAAGATTTTATCAAATAATTTGAAAACTCAACATTTATCACTTGTGCACTTAGAACTTTTGACTAGTGTAGTAAGTTAAACATTATAACGCTCAAAACAAAAGAAACCTACCACTGTATATTTAACATAATGTGACTTGAGGTTGGAAATGGAAGTTGAAATCCTTGTTATTTAAATCTTTCTTAACTTCTTTATATATTTTCATGATATAAATATGTAAATCTGGTGGATGAAACATTTATTTCTTGCGAACATATGTTGTATAATACCGTGTTTCGTTTTTGCTAAGTAAATATAAAACTTTAATTTATGAATGGGGCTGTTAATTATGGTTTGTTTTACACCTTCATGCATGTTTTAGCTGTTGCTGCCTAACCTTTAAGTTACCTTAACCGATTATGAATTAATGTGCCCTATTTTGTACAAAAATTCTCTTAACTAAACAGCTTATACATGATAGTGATGATTCAATGTTTATAGTCATATCACTTTTCTGTTTGATTTTTCTACTGCTAACATTTTGTCATTATACTTTTACATCCAAACTATTGAAATATATCACCAATTAATTAGTTTTATTAATTTTTATTATTTGACAAAATTACTTTTTATTGTACCCACCAGACTTCCTGACTTGTCTGCTATTATGATTCATCAAAGGGCGATAATCTGATAATTGAACATTCGCATGTTAATGTTGTAAATAGGAAGACATCCTGGGCAGTGCCGTGTCAATCTTCTTGCATTTTACTTAGTTAACTGAAAAAAGAATAAAACGAATATGTTACTTTTTCGTTATAAACAAACAAGCACCTTTATTTTCTTGCATCCTTGCATTTTATCTGTCCAGTTGCAATCATAGAAAATACCCTAACCTCCAAATATTAATTACCATACAGTGCATAATATTCATTATATTTGGTCATCTTACTTTAGAATGTTCTAAAATTTAAAGTTTCGATATGAAGTTTTCTCTGTGGAATGAACACGACCACTGCCTATGAGATCGGCTAAGTTTTACACCATTGTGCAGATAAATTGATGTTATTGAAATCAACGTATTGGTGAGATGAATGCATATATTTCATTTTTATTTGCTTTTCTTTTCAATGGGCTAATATGACATCTGACAATAAAATACATAATACTGTATTTTTTTGCAGCATTAACTTGGGATATACAACTGAATATCTTCAATATGGGTTTGTTTTTCTGCGCATGATATTAACGTGTGATTTTGATCACTCACCAGTATATTCTTGCGCAATTAGTTTCTTATTAACTAGTTATTTGATTTAATTAATGTTTGCTTTATAACTGATATACTTAAATTGTTGCTTGTTTCATATAAGCAGTGTTCTCTATGTTTACAAAAGAATCGTTATCACAAGTATCCAAGTGTGCAAAATGTTTCGTGTTTATTATATCAATTTTAAAATGTGTCATGTCCCATTGTTCCCATAGTTTTTTCCCATCTGTTTCTATAAGGAATGTAGTGTGCTGTTTCACAATATGCTCGCAAAATATAATGTGATATATGCACATTGATAAATAAAATGATACAATTTATCAATATGACAGCATTACATTATTTTTGATTATTTGATAAATATTTGATAACAATATGTAAAGGGAAATATGGTACATTGAAATAACAATAATCATGCTTATTTGAAACCATTAAATATATTATATAATGTAGAATTAATTAATGCTATTAAATGTTTAAATGAAGAAATGTGTTGTTTATTATACGGATGTTGGTGTATCTTACAATTGAACCACATGCCCGCATCTGTGCTGAGGGGTACCGAAGCACTGGGCGTTTTTCGTCCCTGTAGCTATAGTGATAAAAAGCAACACAGCACTGTGTGTATTTCCGGACAGTTGCTATTCTGCTTATATAATAATATAAAAGTGACAGTGTAAAGTCAAAAATATATACATGTTCATGTACATGAATGGGGCTGTTAATTATGGTTTGTTTTAAACCTACATACACTGTAAATGTAATAACTGTTGTTACCTAACCACTAAGTCAACTTAACCGATTATGAATTCATGTGAACTATTATGTACAAAAATTCTATCAACTGAACAGCTATAACATGTTTGTGATGATGCTATGTTTGTCATATTACTTTTCTGTTTGATTTTTTCTACTGCTAACAGTTTGTCATTATACTGTTACATCCAAAACTATTTAAATATATCACAATTAATTAGTTTTATTAAACTTTATTTTTTACAAATTAAAATTACTTTTTATTGTTCCCACCAGACTTCCTGACTTGTCTGCTATTATGATCCATCAAAGGGCGATAATCGGATAGTTGAACATTCGTATGTTAATGTTGTAAATAGAAAGACATCTATATACCGACAGTTGCAGTTATAGAATATACCCTTACCTCTAAATATTAATTACCATACGGTGCATAATATTCTTCATATTTGGTCATCTTACTTTAGAATTTTCGAAAATTTCTAAAATTTAAAGCTTTTAAAATAAAGTTTTCTCTGTGGAATGAACACGACCACTGCCTATAAGATCGGCTAAGTTTTACACCGTTGTGCAGATAATTTGATGTTATTGGAATCAAATTTTCGGAGGGATGTATGCATTTATTTGATTTTTTTTGCTTTTCTTTTCAATGGGCTGATATGACATCGGACACCAAAATACATAATATTGTATTTTACCTCAGAATTAACTTGGGGTATACAACTAAACATCTTCAATATGCGTTTCTTTTTCTCAGCATGATATTAACGTGTGCTTTTAACTACTAACCATTATATTCTTGTGCAATAAGTTTCTTATTAACTACTTATTTGATTTAATTTATGTTTCCATTAAAATAAATATACTTGAATTGTTGCTTACATGTATTTCAAATTAAGTGATATTTCTATATGTTTACAAAAGAACCGTTCATCACAAGTACCCAAGTGTGCAAACTGTTCCGTGTTTATTATATCAATTGTGAAATGTGCCATGTCCCATTGTTCCTATAGTTTTTTTCCCATCTATTTCTGTAAGGAATAGAATGAGCTGTTTCACAATATGCTCGCAAAATAAATAATTAATATGTGATATGTATCAGCTCGTTGATAAATCAAATAATACAATTTTATCTTGACAATATGACAGCATTACATTATTTATGATTTATTTATTTGATAAATATTTGATAAAAGTAATTAAAGGGAAATAATTATGGTACAATAAATAACAATATGCATAATTATTTGAAACCATTGAATGTATTATATAATGAAGAATAAATTAATAATTTATTTTTTTAATAAATAAAGTTGTATCATAAAGATGTTGGTGAATTTTACAAAGGAACCACGTGCCCGAAGCTGTACTGAGTGGTACTGAAACACTGGGCGTTTCTCTTGCCCATAGCTGTGCTGAGGGGTACCGAAACACTGGGCGTTTCTCTTGCCCGTAGCTGTGCTGAGGGGTACAAAAGCACTGTGCATTTCTCTTGCCTGTAGCTGTGCTGAGAGGGACCAAAGCACTGGTCGTTTCTCTTGCCTGTAGCTGTGCTGATGGGTACCAAAACACTGGGCGTTTCTCTTGCCCGTAGCTGTGCTGAGGGGTACCAAAGCACTGAGCGTTTCTCTTACCCGTAGCTGTGCTGAGCGGTACCGAAACACTAGGCCTTTTTCTTGCCCGTAGCTGTGCTGAGGGGTACCAAAGCACTGGGCGTTTCTCTTGCCCGTAGCTGTGCTGAGGGGTACCAAAGCACTGGGCGTTTCTCTTGCCTGTAGCAGTGCTGAGGGGTACCAAAGCACTGGTCGTTTCTCTTGCCCCTAGCTGTGCTGAGTGGTACCGAAACAATGTGCGTTTCCCTTTCCCGTAGCTTTGCTGAGGGGTACCAAAGCACTGGGCTTTGCTCTTGCCCGTAGCTGTGCTAAGGGGGACCGAAACACTGGGCATTTCTCTTGCCCGTAGCTGTGTTTAGGGGTACCAAAACACTAGGCGTTTCTCTTGCCCATAGCTGTACTGAGGGGTACTAAAGCACTGGGCGTTTCTCTTGCCTGTAGCTGTGCTGAGTGGTACCGAAACACTGGGCGTTTTTCTTGCCCGTAGCTGTGCTGATGGGTACCGAAACACTGGGCGTTTCTCTTGCCCGTATCTGTGTTGAGGGGTACCAAAGCACTGGGGGTTTCTCTTGCCCGTAGCTGTGCTGACGGGTACCGAAACACCGTGCTTCGCTCGTGCAGGTAGCTATGATAAGAAGTAGGGATGGCAAAGAATAGCAAAATTGGCATTCGAATATTCGGTTGTGAAAGTATTCGAATATTCGATAGTTATTATGTTTGTTTGCGATCTCTTTGAACATAGTATCATGGAGTTCGCTGTACAAGTCAGTAAACAGGCACTTCCGGTTGTATAACGGCATTCCAATTAGAAATAACGCTCAAAGTTGTCATCAGGTCAAGCTAAAATTAGGACAAAATCTCATTTTCGAACGTTTAATGTTCATGTGATGTCCGCTTGCAGATTAATAACATGAAGTTACTATAAAAGAGGTCAGTCTACTTTCGTTTTCTTTGTACGTGTATTTCGGAGACAGAGTAATTTATGGTAATATCGTTGTCGTCACGCTCTTAACGCCGATCGTCTAAATATTACACACATTGTTTACAATTTATCATTTTAATTTTATTTAAATTATTTCATATCATTATTTCTTACGTAAGCTCTATAGGTTTCTTCCTGGTTTCAACAGAAATTGACTCAAGTTTGAGTTTGCATGTGACTGCAATAGCAGTCGTGATTGGATTCGCGTGATAGCGATTATGCAAATTATCTTTACTATGAAAATCTTATGAATCGGCTTATTTTTTTGCTTCATCCAATGATGATTGTTTTCTATTTTAATTAAAATATGCACGCGCGTTATTCGTTTCGCACCCTTGTGCAGAATTCTTTATGAAATGCCGATCGGTATTGTTCTCCAGAATCGCCGATAATTGACGTTAACGGGTCACTCAAACTGCCAAATGCAGTTTACTGGGGGCCAATAAATTGACTATGACACGTCTTATAATAACACCAGGTGTTCTGTTAATTGCACATCGAATTTAGCATGTTTAGTGGGAAAACAAAAAGTCCATGCACAAAATAATTCAAATTTATTTGATTTTCTTTATATTTCATTTTACAAAATTTAATATTCGAATATTAAAAAAGTATTCGAATGTCCCGTCGGCATTCGAATATTCGAATATTCGTTGCCATCCCTAATAAGAAGCAATACAGCACTTGTGTACAGTGTATTTCTGGACAGTAGCAATTCTGTTTATAAAAATGATGGTGTATAGTTTAATAAAATATACCAAAAGCAATGAAAAGTTATGAGAAAACATTTGGTAACTGTCTGTTCTTTTCAAATAATAAAACAACTAAAATGTACAAAATAATTATGGCAAAAAAAGACATTGTCTCCCGCGGCGTGCCTCAAATAAGGTGTAATTAAGAAATCCAATAAGAGATGACAAATAGTTTAGATGGCATACTTCGGGCAGGTGAGCTGGGCACGATAAGAGTTCCCTGAATTTCAGAGTTCTCATGCAAACGGGTTTTCTTTTGTTTTAATATGGCTTGGTAATTAGAACATGAATTAGAATAAATTGAGCTTGCAAACATTAACTACATCCTTAGCTAAACACATTACTTTACTAAAATCTAGGTGGCGATAAGCATTTCCCCCAAAATTCATTTGTGAAATTTTAGCCAGTTTTCTCTATTTGCAATGTGTGCGACCCCTTAATTTCCAGTTCTATGTCCCTCCTGCCTCTTAACGAGGACATCATGGTGTTGAAATAACAGCTGTCCATGGTTTAGGAAGACCCCTCCAGGTAGTTTTCTGGCTTGAGAGTGCACTTGGGTTCAACCACCGACGTTCCGCAAGCTAGCTGGTTAGCTTCCTCACAAACGTAAGGCGTTGAAGGGCAGGTGATTCTCAGTCCGAAACATTAACCCTCTACTCCATAGATACACCTTTATTGCTTGGTAGAAGTGTAGATCCAGATCAGCTGCCACATCAATGTCCTCTGGTCAGGATCTACACGGTTCGCTTTTTTATTCATTAGGTTATTTCTTACAAAAATGCGACCAATTCAGATCATGATCAGATGGCACATATGTGCCGCTGATCTGGATCTGTTTTGGTCGCACATGCGTAAAAATGCGTATATATGAAGTACAGGACTAACCACACGCCCCTACCATCGTTAACTGAATGTGTTAATCACTAAATAATTTACATGACTGTGTAACTTTCAAAAGAATGTTCAGAAGAAGTCTTCCATATAAAAGCCAGGAACACAGATCGCTTTGAGGGGGGGGGGGGGGGGGGGAGTCTCTAATTCTAATTACGATTATAACATTAAAGTACTTTAATGAATAAACACAGGTTTACTGGATTCACTCGATGGTAAAAATCTGTGTCAGTAGGACACGTGGATCACGGAAAGGTGACAACGCTGGTACTATTGTTGTACGAAATAAATTGTGATTTATTTTTACATGTTCCCATGGCAGCGTATCTCCGTATTTCTATAACCATTAACTTACAAATTCCTTAAACATAATTATATGTGCAAATAATATGAGAAAATCTAACGATGCCCCTGTCCTCTATGAGTTATCAATTTTGTCAATTATATAGACCTGAGTCGGTTAAATACTCGTATACGTATATCGTCAGTTAAAAATTAGAACGGTGATGAGATAAAAATTATACTACTCAAATTTTGATCAGGGCCACGTTTTCAGACTGAAAGTTTTCCCGCTAATATTCTTTACACTGTTTCAGTTCAATAATTCACCTCAGATGACTAATTCATCGGTTTTATCAAATAAACAATAAAAAAACATTTAAGTACTATAAGCATGATATAGTCCAACAATATTGACCTGGCACTTCATTAATTTTCGTAAAGGTCATCGGATAAACACGGGTATCAGCGAATACTCCGATATGTTTATTCAATTTACACCCAAGTGATGTGTGGTGTATTGGAATAGATGCCGGACTACCGATTCAACGTAGATCGTAACGTTTACGAAATTTAACAAATATGGGGTCAAATGCAAGAGTGCCATGTCAATGTTGTTGGACAATACAAATGTTAACCAAAACAATAATTATAAGACTACAACAATAGCCCTTATCAAATTTTGAGTAGTATACATAAGTCGACCACATACTGATACGATGATCTGATGTTGGTGCAGGATTGTGAACAGACTAGACGGAGGACATCGAAAATAAGGTATTTTATAATTTTGACATACATGCTGTAATATATTTTCGCATAAAGTGTACAACACTATGCTTTTACAAGTAATTTATATATGAAAACGCATTAGCGGAATTAAAATGTTTACATTTTGCAACATTTATGGGAGGGAAATCTACGAAGAATGAGACAGTTTGAAGGTCTTTTCTAGAACGTTTTTTAATAAAATGACAAATGTAATATAGAAAAGGTGAAATCGTAGATATTACTTCTTTGTGATAGTGATGCTTAAACGAGGATGGATATAGAAATGTATAGAGAAGCAATATATGCATATCAGGAATCGCCACACTCACAAAACACAGCCTCCCCACGCAGCGAAAACGAAGAGAGGAAGAGAGAAAAGAGTATTTGGGTGAGTGGGGAAGGGTGTGAAAAATAACTGTAAAATACAATCCCTGAGGGATGAGTACGGGGAGACGTTTTACGGCCGCCACACAGCACGATCAATTTTAAATAAGACACCACAAACAATTAAAAAAACTGAACTTGAGTGGGAACCATATTGGAGCAGTCAGTGGCAAAACAATTTGCAACTGGAGGTGGGTGTGAAACCATGTTCTATGTTGTTTTTTTTTGTTTTTTTTGTTGTTTGTTGTTGTTGTGTTTTGTGTGTGTGTGTGTGTGTGTGTGGGGGGGGGGTTATAACCGGACGGGAATTAACTCTTTTTATTAACACCTTTTCTCTGTTTGGGGATGGTTTCCGGTCAAGTTAGAAAATGGTCGCCATGTTTTTATCAGAGTGAAGACAAGAAGCTGTGTTCGGAAAACACATATGCCCCCGGTAGCGAAGTTTGTAACGATACAAATTTTAAATGATAGCACAGTGTTGAAACTGCAACTAAAATCACAAGTTAGTTCTAAATAATGAAAATAACCGTCTGGTGCCAGAACCTGTACATGAAAAGAATTTATCATAACAAGAGCCAGTCGGAAACGACTGCACGCTCGACTATTCGAAGTCAGACATATTTAAGCACATTTAAAACTGGGCTTCATTTAAACTGGGGAGTGATTCAGGAGTTTATGACACCCAACACACACACATGAACAAAAGTTTCTTAATCCAAGTTAGGAAATCAATAAATTACAGTTACTTTATTATTGCAGTTTTTTTTAGAGGGTTTACACAACCCAGTCCATACACCCCTGATCCCACACCCATCAACCCACTATCCCTGCCCACCTATAGTGATGTGGTGGGGTGTGGTGTAGTATAGTAAGGTATGGTATGCTGGTTGCTGTTGTTGGTGGTGTGGGTGTTGTTGCTGTTGTTGGTATTGTTGTTGGTGTTGGTAATGTTGGTGTTGTTGGTGGTGTTGGTGTTGTTGTTGGTGTAGTTGTCAGTGTTGTTGTTGGTGTTGTCAGTTGTTGGTGTTGTTGATGCTATTGTTGTTGGTTGTTGGTGTTGTTGATGCTATTGTTGTTGGTGGTGGTGTTGTTGTTGGTGGTGTTGTTGACAGTGTTGTTGGTGGTGTTGTTGACGGAGTTGTTGGTGGTGTTGTTGACGGTGTTGTTGGTAGTGTTGTTGACGGTGTTGTTGACGGTATTATTGTTGGTGGTGTGGTGTGAGATGGGGTGGTGTGGTGGGGGGTTGGTGTGGTGTGGTGTGGTGTGGTGTGGTGTGGTGTGGTGTGGTGTGGTGTGGTGTGGTATAGTATAGTATAGTATAGTATAGTATAGTATAGTATAGTATAGTATAGTATAGTATAGTATAGTATAGTATAGTATAGTATAGTATAGTAACCACTCAACACTTTCACCAAAGTATGTTAAGTACATCTGTTTTAAACCTTTTCCATAGCATTACCTTAGAAAAACACTAACATTGAAACTTTTACCATAATTTCTAAGTCTTAATTCTAATTTCTAAGCGAAAAAGGGCAAAAATCAAATAAAACAAGTTAACCAATTATATCCAAGTATAAAATGGGGAGAAAATCCCAGGAAAAAGGTAGCCAGACTAACGTAACTTGTAAGGGTCATCATCTGTGCACTGTTAAGTATGTGTGTAAACTTTAATGCCAGATCTCTTTGTGGATATTGCGAAATATCCAACATGCCGAAATAAGTTAACCATTTTCTAAGTACAAAATGCGGAGACAACACCAGAAATAAGGTACCCAGAGTTATGTAACTTGTCAGTGTCATGACCTGTGAACTGTTAAGTAAGTGTGTAAACTTTCATGCCAATGCTAATTGTAGAAATTGAGAAATATCGAACTTGCCGAAAAATGTTAACCATTTATCTCTAAGTACACATTGGGGAGAAAACCCCGAATTAAGATAGCCAGAGTTATGTAACTTGTTAAGAGTCATACCCTGTGCACTGTATAGTAAGTTTGTAAACTTTCATGCTAATGATCTTTGTAGAAATGGAAAAATATCCAACTTGCCGAAACAGGTTAACCATTTTTTTAAGTACAAAAAGGAGAGATATCACCAGAAATAAGGTACCCAGAGTTATGTAACTTGTCAGGGTCATGACCTGTGAACTGTTAAGTAAGTGTGTAAACTTTCATGCCAATGCTCTTTGTAGAAATTGAGAAATATCCAACTTGCCGAAAAATGTTAACCGGACGGACGGACGGACGTACGGACGGACGGACAGACGGACGGACGGTTCAATAACTAGATGCCGGGGGCATAAAAAAATAAATTTTGGACTTATAAACTGTCTCAAAAGTGATAACAATATTGAAATTTGTTTGAGAGTAAATAAACATGAGTAAGCAACAACAGATTAGTGATAATTTCTTGATGGATACGTGCATTTTATCAGAAAACCCGTTCGAACCGCGGACACATGAAAATGGCGGTAATGAAATTTTGTCGGACTGGAATACTATTAGCCGTGATCCTAAAAGGAAACGGATTAACACTGATGAGAACTCCAGTAAGGTAGAACTTTTAGAATATGAAAAACTATCTACTGACAATAAACTTTCTGTAATGTTCCAAGAGATGAACAAAATAGGGCAGAAGGTTGATGAGTGTCTGTTGATTCACAATAAGATTGATGATCTCGAGAGACACGTCTCACAACACCACAACCGTCTTACTCTACTCGAATACAAATCCTTGGAATTAGAGGACCGCAGCAGACGTAACAATTTGATCTTCGGTGGTATTGCTAAAGAGATAAATGAAAACTGCAATTCTAAAATCGAGTTATTCTTAGAGAGTCAATTGGGTATTAAAGACTGCCCCGTGATTCCGAGAGCACATAGACTAGGGCCCTACAAGCGAGGTTCAACCAGAGGTATAATAGTGTATTTTTTGGACACAAGAGACACCGAATTTGTGATATCTAGGGCAAACCTATTGAGAGGTACTGACTATAACATTAACAGAGATTTTCCGAAAGAAATAGTAACTGCCCGTAAAATGCTGTGGCCTGAATATAAGCGACTCAAAGATTTATATCCTGATAGCAAGGTTAGAATAGTGTATCCTGCAAAATTAATTATTGACAATCAAACTGTGTGCGACACGTTCCCTAATTGGAGCCTTATTATGCAAAGAGACCGTTTTGTGTTGCCTAAACCAGTATTTACTAACATTACCTCAACATTGAATCCCCGTGTTCCTCGTGCACGTTATAATAATGACCAGTCTGCTCCATTTAACGTTCCACAATCACAACATCAGGAGCGTAGCAGTTGTATGAATGATCAACACACCAGCAACCCCTCCCAATATCGTTCTAGACGCAAGTCCCGATCTCCTCAACGGCCCCGACAGACTCGTACATACGCTCCAAGTAGGCACAGGTCCTCTACTCTTAGACCGAACATTCAACCCCCGCACAGGGATACGAGCATCAATCGCCCCTGGGATACAAATCCATCACCAGCGAGTGCCGCAAACGCATCTTCGGTTAACAATAGAGGCGTGAATACGTCGTCTGCAACAGAAACGTCTTCATCTGTGAACGCTTCCCATTCCACTGCGAACGTAACTCCGCATACGTTGAACGTAACTTCCCCATCATTGGACACCACTGCTAATTCTCAACGTCATCAAGTTAGTGCTACCCACTAGGACATTGGGGCGGCTGATTCATCGATTTTTCTGAAAGAGAAGAGTATACAAGTATGTGCACTAAATGTAAATGGACTTAAAAAGCGTCTCCAATACCCAGATTTTATTGACTTTGTACATAAATTTGATATTTTTTGTTTATCGGAAACACATACAGATGATACAGATATACTTGATATCGATGGCTACACCTATTACGCTAAGAATAGGACTCAAGCATATTATAGAAAGTCGGGAGGTTTTGGTATTTATGTTCGTAGTAATATGGCGCCTTTTATTTCTGTTCATGAAAATAATTCGGAATATGTGCTCTGGATATCAATTGATAAAGCTTACACAAACTTAGAGGAACATATTTTACTTGGTTCAGTTTAGATTCCGCCGGAAAACTCGCGTTTCTTTAACGAAGATCTTTGGAACGAATTTGTAAATGAACTAGTACAAAAATGCTGCGAGCATAAATACGTTTATGTTGCCGGTGACACCAACTGTCGCGTAGGTGTTCTTCGTGATTTTGTTCCTTCCGACCCACACTTAAACAACATATTTGATATTGACGAGGAAGTTCAAGCTGGTATTGATTTGCATAGGATTCTAGAAAATGTATCAATCCCGTTAGAACGAAACTTAAAAGATCTCAGATCTAACAGTCACGGCATGCGACTTATTGAAATATTGAGAACTAATAACTTATTTCTACTTAACGGAAGACTATTCGATGATAAAAACATTGGTGAATATACATTCAGAAATAAAACCGTAATTGATTATGTTTTCGCGACCGCCGAATGTTTTCAACGAATAAGAAATTTTAAAATTGTAGAATCAGACTCTTTACTCTCTGACGGCCATAATGCACTCTGTTGGGAAATAAGCGTTCTTAATAAAACCTTCGCTCCCGAAAATAACTATATAAATATTAGAAATAATTCGAAATGGAAACCTGAGCTGTCCGAAACATTCATTGCAAATCTCGATGTTAACGTAATAAATAACATTAAGTGTCAACTTTACCAATCCCACAATCACACCAGACTATTGAACAAGTGACCAATGAAATTCAAACTCTTTTTCAAAACTACCACGAGGCAAAAACTACTTACCTTTCTAGTCCTAATAGCGACACCAAATTAAGATTAAAGCTTGCAAGCAAATCATATAAAAGAACGATGAACTTTTATATAAAGAAAAATAAACAAAACAATGCTACTAAATTAAGAGAACTAAATGATAAAAAACCGAAAACATATTGGAAATTCTTAAACAGTATAAAATCTAATAAGAGAGATAATCCCTCTCCTACCATACATGATTTTTTTTTATTTCTTTGAAAAAACTAATTTAAACATCCCTCAAGATGGCAGATTTGAAGATTATGAATTACGTTCGTCGCAAGAGTTCAATGATTTTCTTGATTCACCGATAAATTCGACAGAAATATACAAATGTATTTCAAATCTTCAAAACTCCAAAGCCCCGCACCCCACTGATAAGATTATAAACGAATACTTAAAATCAAGCAAGGATATCCTTTTACCTACTTACTGTAAATTATTTAACAGTGTACTAGAAACCGGTCATATTCCTAAAGTTTGGCTAGAAGGGTCAATTATCCCCATATATAAAAATAAAGGAGATCCAAAAGATCCAGCAAATTATCGTCCAATTACAATTCTTAGCTGTCTTGGGAAACTATTTACATATATCCTTAATCAAAGATTGACAACATTTCTAGAAGATAATAACTTGTTAGATCAGAATCAGGCAGGATTCAGAAAAGGTTACGCATGTAGTGACATATACTTACACTACATTGTCTTAATGATATAATCCGAAAACAGACACTCAAGCTTTTTTGCGGATTTGTTGACTTCTCGCAAGCTTTTGACAAGGTATGGCGTATAGGCCTGTGGCACAAACTCCTTAACAATTCAATTAATGGTAAATTCTTTAAAGTCATAAATAACATGTATAAAACATTAAATCTTGTATATCACATAATGGGCAAATTTCGGATACATTCATATCCGAAATCGGTGTTAGACAGGGTGAAAATTTATCGCCGGTACTTTTTTCTATGTACTTAAATGATCTTCAGTCATCCTTACACTTAAACGGTGCTGTTGGTATAGAGCTAAGAAATCCACTCGATTGTGATATATGGCTTAAACTGCTAGTCTTGCTTTATGCCGATGATACTGTTATTATAAGTGACTCAGTCGAGGATTTTCAACGTAGTCTCTCATTATTTAACGACTACTGTAAAAATTGGCACTTGCAAGTTAATATAAAGAAGACAAAAGTTATTATATTCGGAGCCCGACAATTGAATAATTTTGAGTTTAGATTAGGAGGTCAAATTATTGAAATTACCGATCAATACCATTATCTAGGAGTAACTTTCTCAAGCAGCGGATCCTTTCTCAAAGCACGAAAACATATTGCTGAACAAGCAACAAAGGCTATGCACCTACTCTTCACGAGAGCGAACAAGTCTGATTTACACATAGATCTTATACTAAAACTGTTTGTCCATACTGTCCTTCCAATATTAACTTACGGATCCGAAGTATTTGGTTACGAAAACATTGACATCTTAGAAAGGGTACACAATAACTTTCTTAGGAAAATCACAAAAGCTAGACGCTCTACTCCTATGTATTTTCTATATGGAGAATTAGGAAGATATCCTATCTCTATAACCGTCAAATCCCGCATGATATCATTCTGGAATCGTTTAATTTCGAGTAAAGAGCAAAAGATTTCGCTGCACATATACAAATACATGCTAAATCTAACTGACAGTAACTTTAAGTGGTGTACTAAAATAAAAGAAATCCTAAATTCAGTAGGCCGTCCCGATTTGTGGGAAAATCAATTCCAGTTAAATAAAAAAAATATTCATAAACAAGTTAAACAAACCTTGATTGACAAATTCAAACAACAATGCGATTAAGAGAATCTAAGGGTCTGATTTACAATAGCTTTAAGGAACAACATGGATTTGAACCTTATTTCAAGGTCCTCACTACACAAGAGTCGATGACTTTTTTCAAATATCGAACCGCCAACCACAGACTACCTGTTGAAACCGTTCGTTACGACGGAACCCCTTTTGCTGATAGAATATGCACACTGTGCAATAATAGAAATGTCAAACCAGTTGGTTGCGAGAAACATTATCTTCTTGAATGCACTTTTTTAAACCGTGAAAGAGCCGAATATCTAGGTTCACTTAACATAAGAAATCATGATCTCTCTTTAAAAACACTTTTAGCATCGACTTCTTTAAACATACTGAAAAACGTGTGCAATTTCGTAAATGTTATAATGAAAAAATTCTAATCTACCAATATGGAACCAATACCTCCCCACTTGTCTTTACATACCTCTAAACAAAATGTGATGTTATGTATTTATTTGCTTTTGTGTGTAAATTGTATTATTTGCATCTACTCATGTTTGTTTAAACTAATGAATACATAATAAGTGTTAAAACATTTCTTTTTTCCAAAAAAGACAATGTACTTACCCGTAAAATGTGTTCTCCCTGCTCTCCACATGTCTTAAAATCTTGTTGTAACAATACGTCAGACTGTCGTTATTATTATTGTAAAAATCGTTGTCACATGCTTTCCACGCTTTTCATTGACCATTACGTTCATTGACTTGAGTAGTGGAAGTTACTGATTGGCCGAAATGTATTTATAGCTCATTTGCATAAAATGAATGCTCTCAGGTGCGGATATGTACCACTGCTGCTCTGACAGATAAATTTCAATTGTATACGTCGCATGTCCTGCTGAGTTTTTTCTTTTTGTTCTTATTATATATCTTGTCAGCCCCGTTGGTACCTTGTGTTTCGTTTCGACAAATACCAGCTCAGGTGCAGGGCAAGTTTTTTTTTACTTACATATTAAAGTATGTTCAAATTAATTAAATTTCTCCTATGACAACTGATATTTAAAATTGTGTAAAAGATTATAAGAAACGCATCCAAACCTGCTCACTAACTCCATTGATTGTATTTTTATTCACAAATATATTTTACCACGTGATTATAAGCAATTGTGACATGTATTTTCAACACCTAGAGATCGCTACCCCACATGTCTGCTCAACCATTCTTCTTCATATTATCATTTTCAATTGTTTGTTGTTTATTTTTGTTTCGTTATTGTTGCTTTTCTGTGTGTATATGTGATTTTTGTCTGTTTGTTTGTATCTTGACCTGAAACCTAATTATTGTTTCAGTATATTGAATTTTGTTATATCCCCATGTAGTACATGCAAAGTACCTGGGTGAAATAAAAGATATGTTCTGTTCTGTTCTGTTTAATGTCGTTTTCTTTCGAAACCGAACTCAGCAAAACAATCAAATTTCGGGTGGTAAAGGTGGTCGTGGTAGGTTTACCCCTCCGTCATTTTTTCACCTTTTGAATCTTCTGTTGTTGTTTTGTTTTTCATTATTTGCTTAACAAACTCAAGCCAAAAACAAACATGAATGTTATACGAAATTTTAAGACGAGGAAAACTAATGCAATCATTCGGTACATTGGTGATTATAAATTACTGACCAAATATAAATTGAACTTCGGACATATAAGATCAATTATTTGTGAGTGACTATTATCTAATACAAGTTTTAGCTTTCCAAAAAGCTAGTCGGTCATTAGCAAATAAATTAAAAGAATAAGTAGGTATGTATTCGTTTATGTATTTACTTTTGGATCAATGTAAGTCAATGATATGGCCAGTTTTCTGTCGATCAAAGTCACACAGACTGTATCTGACAAACTATTTGTGAATTTAGTTGATGTTTCAAGTTTCAAGTTTATTTCCATTTACATTTCTCTGTATGTACATGTACAAACATAAACAAGAGAACATATAAACATTGTACAATTCTGTTACTTTAAAGCATGCAAGCAAAGTTGAACGGCTGATGTTTGATTTATTGAAACATGAAGAAGACGTGAACCGGCAAAAGGCATCAATATAAATAATCATGTCTCTAGTAGACGTAATTTAATTTTTTTCAGGACGTGTAGAAATAATTACGTTGTTTAAGCACCAGCGAATCTGATGAATATGTTACATTAACGCGAATGCTCAAAGAGGTACCATAGAACTTTCCACAGTCGATACTTATTTGTACATTGAGAGAAAAGCGACGCTTATAATATTCAGTATTCATTACCAACATTCATAAAATGTAGTTTTAGTTGGTTCAGCAGATCTCGTCAAACTTGAAGTTGACGAGCGTTAAAAGACAGTAAACAATAAATTAGGATGCTGATGCATTTATTACTTTCACTTAAGCTTAATGCTGCTATTATCTTTTGTTTTTGTTTGAACGATTTTCTCTAAAACTATTAAAGGAACTCAAGAAGCACTATTTGTATTTAAATTAATCTATCATCATAAAATTGTCGTTATGCCACTGTTCTGAAAACAACTATTTCTGTACTTTAAAGGCTGGTTTTGCATTCCTTGCAGTATATTCTAGTAGATCGCCCTTACATAGAAATGTTAGTGCTTGTGTTGTCTACCTTACTGTACTTGTCAAAATAATGTTATCGTTTAGTATCCCAAGACCGAAATCAGATCCGTTATATTGCATGTGTATGGGGAAGCAGTCATTGGGGTCACGGGCATCCCCGGAAATCTTTTACAAGTAAAACTCAATTTGGATTGCAACTGCGACGAGTCCAACCGTTCACTATAGACCCCAAGAAGAGAACGCATAGATATATGCGGTTTTGAGAGGGAATATGGGAATCAAAATAAATCAATTCGTATTTCGTTAATAATGCATATATTCAAGGGCAAGTTTTGAACTTTATGGCGGCGGAAGTTTTGTAACATAAATTTAATAGTTAAAGTTTAAATGATAAAAATACAGAAGCACGTATAGAATGGTTACCAAGTTTTTATTTCAAAACAATCGTTTAAGTTTTGTTTTCTTAAAATAGATTAAACGGTCACTTTGAAAACCACCGAAGACGAAAAAGGTGAAAATATTACAGGCTCGGTTGCATTGAGCCTGTTAAAGACTTTAAAGCATATCAAAAACATAAAATACCGCATCGTAATTAGAGCTCCAACTTGGATATCAAAAGGACAGGGAAATAGATAGATCTAAAAAACATGGCAGTTTTTTGTGCAACAAGCTCAAAACGAGGCACTTTTATGCAAATCTTTGAGAAAGAGCATAATACATGTATATAAATGTCCCTCTTAATGAGTAATTGCAAATAAAAGATAAAATGTAATGTTCATAACTAATGAAGAGATGGGTAGTCATCAAACCATCTAGGTTAAAACTCTCGCATCTCAGGTTATTTCAATAGTGCGCTCGTGAAATGCAAAAGTGTGTAATTATGGATTGAAATTATTTGTCAACAAACTTGACTAACTAAGTACTTGTAACTGAGGTAACGTGTCGCCATTTATCCTATAAATTGATATCAGACAAGTTCAATAAACAAAATCATTATTGATGCTTCCACGCTGAATGTGTAATCATAACCTCACGTGGCCATCCTAGTCGTTTATCTCTCTCGTCCGCAGCTTATTGATCGTATAGATGTGATCGAACTTATAGATGACTGTCTTTTAGCGTAGCGCCGCCCAATTGACTACACTTATGATATTAGATGAAAATATTGCCCATGCTGATCTCCTATGTTTACTTTAAACAATGGCCATGTCACATTCGCTAAACCTCCGGTATCTTCTGATAACATTCACCAAATTTGCACTGGAAATCGCAAACAAATGGCAAAATCGCTGATCCCTTTTTTTACTGTAAACAATGATCACCTCACTTCGCTAAACTTCCGTTAACTTCTGAGAACATTCGCAACATTTGCACTGGAAAGCGCAAAAAGCAAAATCTCTCTTTAAAAGACAATATTTTGACAATAAAGCAAGTTCTGAGCATTCGTTTCCTCCTAAATCAAGGGGTCTAACCTAAAGTAAGAAGATCGATGCTTTAAGACGGCCATTTCATGGAGAGTGGTGTCAATTGGTGATAAAACAGCATTGTTTTGTTTACATCGACCACTAATTCAGTAAAGTAAGTACATTTTCTTGTATTATAGGTATTGTGTATGAGATAACCACCTAGCCGTTTGTTTCAGACATCTGCTTCTGGTCCGTTTTTGTCTGTCCATGCAGTGGTTGAAGCGTGAAAGAAGGGATAGCGACATAGGGGTCCAAACTCTGCAATGTCTGCAGACTGATTTTGGGAGCTTTAGAGAATTAGATTTCGCCTTGCTGTGTTTGCGGGGTGCGGCATACATTATTTTACACTTTAGAACGTTTCCTGTGCTAATAGGAGCCTCTGAGTTCATTTTTTTTTTACATTTAAGACGATTTCATGGAGAACTGTCTCACTTTAGGACAATTTCATGGAGAGCTATAAATTTTGGAGAGGTTAGACACTTATTAGTTTATAATGAACAGAAGTATATCTGTAATTTTTATTGTAATTGTACCATGTACCCTTCTTTCACGCTTCAACCACTGCATGGACAGACAAAAACGGACCAGAAGCAGATGTCTGAAACAAACGGCTAGGTGGTTATCTCATACACAATACCTATAATACAAGAAAATGTACTTACTTTACTGAATTAGTGGTCGATGTAAACAAAACAATGCTGTTTTATCACCAATTGACACCACTCTCCATGAAATGGCAGTCTTAAAGCATCGATCTTCTTACTTTAGGTTAGACCCCTTGTAAATGCTTGTTTAAAACATCTCCTCGTTTGCTATAAGCCTCTACTGTTTCACGACCGTATGTTTGGTGATTGATACCACCAGAAAGAAATTTCTGAATGGTTACATTTCAGTACTGTGCCAAGAATTTTACCAACATAAATACCAGAAATAGTGTTATTTTTCAGTAAATTATAATTATTGCTTTTTGTCGACTGATCTAAAAACTAAGAAAACTTAGTTGAACTATGAAGTATGGCTTATTAAGACCATTAAGAGTTCTTTAGACCTCAGAAGATATAATAAACATGCAATTACTAGTATGTAACACTTTTTATAAAAACCTATCACGATTCTGTTCCGACAGCCAATCTCACTCGTTTGGCAGATTCTTAGACTTTTTCTCCGTCGTTATCTGAAAATAAACGACTGTTGTAAACCAAAAACTAGAGGCCTCTGATTGGCTGCTGGATTACGTCAAGCCTTTCTCTGTATCTATTTTAAAAAATTTTCTCCAGCTTCTTATCAACTAAGTCTATTGCTCATTACAATAATTCAACATAACACTTGATTAAAGAGTAAATATAAACCATTTGTAAAAAAAAGAAAAGAAGAGGTACAGCTTATACTGTATTAAACCAGCATCTAGAAGGTGTAAACGTCGCCCTGAACGACAGGATATGGCAAACAGTGTGCAGTATTTGTGCAACTCGAATGGTTAACATTTAAACCCCCGACGCACTACGCCAGCAGTGGTTACAAGCGTCGTAACAACACAGATACAGATCTCATCATAATATGAATTCCAAACATATGAATGGCAATAAATCAGTGACCGACATTTAAGTGGCATCAAATTGCTATCAGCAACTCTGCTGGGATAATGGTAAACATACATCTTGTAATATGACTCCGAGTTCGTTGTATTTTTTAATTTAACACCAACTGGTGTTGTTAATCTCCAGCAGCAGTATGTACTTTACTTGCAAGCTTGGGGAATACCGCCTATTTTAAACCTCGAGGAAAGATAACTGAAGCTCGCTAAGGATTCTCTGGCGACTATAATCGCCAGACAAAATTGGTTTACTACTGTCGCTGTCTGCTGAAAGAACAGATATGCGCAGTGAAACAGTCAAGCAGATTATGTGGAAGAGTCGGAATTTGATTCTGGCACAGTTCCGACAGCCCAATCGAGCACGCCCGGATATTCATTAGTCTCTAAGAAAAACATAAACGATGTCTTGCTTTTGACCAACAAAATCAATATAACGGATTGAATCTATTTCATATATGAGATCATCCTGAACAGTTGTTTGAATCAAATAAAGTAACAGTTCAATTTATACACAAATAATATTTTGCTATGAAGGTTTTCATCACGTGACTTTCTAAAAAAAGACGCATAACATTTTTTCTACACCCTGTAGAAAATACAACACACGTATGTTTATATAATTTAACATGTCGTTATATGTCGGCTCAATTTCTGATTTGATGTTACTACAACGTCCAGATATTGTTTCATCAACATTTAGAAGACTTATCTAGCAAATAGGGGGAACGGAATAGCATTCCCAAGCTCTAGACGGGCGGCTTTGTCTAAAGTGACCACGTCCGGTGCCGCTGTTAACCGGTGTTACCCTTCAAAGTTCAAGTTTGGTCCATTATAATATGTCGGTCATCAGGATGACCGACAATAAATTACAAACATATATAGGCAATTATAAAGAACTGTTCACTATCATCATGACTGTGTGTATGTCAATATTTATCTATTAAGCAAGCGTTATCTCTGATCCAAATCTCGTTCATTTGCAAAATGATTTGGAGTTTACTTGATTATTAATATATATAATTTAATATATGGCTGAGTGAGAACATTGTTTTCCCAGAGCCAGATGACGGTTCAATCCCGCTTAAGTCAGAACAAACAAAATATTAGGTCAGATGACGGCCCATAAATACCATTTACAATCAGTGGTGGTTTTTCCCAATAGCCATATTTAGAAGCCGTCAATCAGGAAGCAGGTTCTTAAAGCTTAAAGGTCGCAACATGATCTGCAGATGCCGTAACAATGAAAATGAAACACATAAAACACATCTATACTCAGTTTAATATATATTATATATCATATGAATTATCAAGTATAACTCATTTAAAACACACCTATACTCAGTTATATATTATATATCAGATGAATTATCAAGTTGAACTCATTGACATGTTTAAAACACTATGTAAACATAAATACAACATTTGGAAAGACTCTGCAATTACTGCAATCTTCATGTACTTTTGCAATTTTGTACGCGTCAGTTTGATTGGTTCGGAAGGTTGTTGATACAAGCACGTTTAAGTGACTCGTCGTCAGATCCTGATAGCGTGGAGGTTATCAGGAGACGATTTTTATCAAACTGATGACGGTTGTTTGAGTGTCGGTTACATGTTCGATGAGGACAAGATTTTCATCAGAATCGGAAGCTTATAAACAATAAGAATAATAATAAAAAACAGAATAATGAATCAGTCTCACCGAGATCAGTGTACTATAGTGCTTAACTTGCAGTAGCGATTTGCGCGATCACTAATATTCAAGTAAACCCATCAAGCGACTCAGAAAACCGACTTATTTGCACCCATATAAATTGTATGGGCCACACTACTGCACACGAAGTGATATTATCTGATTACTTTTATATATTCAATTTAAACTCAGAAAAGCTATAATTGTGATGTTCCCGCATTCTTACATTTTAAACAGATATTGTATATCTGGGTACATTCTACTTTTATTGCAATGTTGTTGCAATGTTTCCTTTATAATTTGCAGGCTATGGCTGAAGCATTAGATATTAAAGACAAAAAAGAAAGAAACTGGGTCAGAGTTGCATATGGCTTTAAGTTTCTGAAAAATGGATTGGCAAGTTTCATTGACCAACAAATACAGAAGCAGCATGTGGACCTAAAAAGTCTTCTCGAAAATGACTCAAGTAACCCGGCCACGAATTGTTCATTATGCTCATCTGAAAGTTTGCTTCCAGAACATAAAACTCACCAGTGCATTCAAAAGTTTAGATCAAAATGTTTTTGTTTTACATGGCAAAATCGTAGAAAATGTCCTAATCAATTCTGTAGTAGATTCTACGACAAGATTGTTTTAGCACATTCGGAAGCAAATCCTAGCTGGCAGAACACGGACCCTAGTAGATGGTACTCTGATCACTGGGAGCTAGCTAAATGTTTTCTGGGAACAACAGGCTATCTTACGATACATTCAGCATCAGAAACAGATGTGACAGGCCTGCTGTCTATCGCTATTAACGACCTGTTTGTTGTTAATGTAATTGACAACTTGGACAATTTTGAACAGGTAAATTTCCATTTGCTCGTATGTTATCGGCATTTTACCGTCTGTGAGCGAGCTTATAAGGGACAATTATCGTAGAAGTGCATAAACCTGCCTCAGTCTGTTGAATCTGAGTACAATGTAACTACGTCGCAGGTCAAGCTATATTTACGTAAGCATACGGAAAGTAAAACTAAGGATAACACCTGAATGTTGTACGTATTATTTATGAATGTGAATATATCACAAATTCGTAAACAAAATAGACATCACACATTCTATAACTAAAAGAAACTAAAAGATTTCAGTTAACAAAAACCTCAAGGTTGCTTTTTTACTTATTTTATTTAAGGCGCGTGTGAATCGAAACGCAATTTTCCACAGAAAGATGCTACAAGTATGTGATGACGAAGTAGTCATGTATATAGACCGCATGATTGGTGTGCTCCAAGACAAACCCCACTTACATTTTGATGTAGAATGCCAAAAAGAAGTGAACCAACTTAATCAAGTACGATTATTGAAAATAACACTAATTTTTATCAAATAGCGTTTAATATGTGACTTTAATATATTATCACAAGTAGATGATAAAATGAATATGATAGCCGAATGATCCGAGAGGATATGCTTTTAACCAGAATTTCACTATTAATCAGAATTTCACTAAATCATAAATAAGCGTTCTACAGTCTCCTTTCCATGTAAGCAAACTACGATGTTTACTTCTTTTATCTTTTTGATGCTCAAAACAAACTGTTCCTGCTTGCTGCAATATCGGTTCTATAATGGTCTTATCGTGATGCTACTAATTAATGTTATGATTATGATATAAACATTTGAGGCATGTTTGCATGATATCATGTTTCAGCTCAAACAAAATCAAATATACATCAGCACAGAAGATGGTGAAGAACTTAAAAACGAAGCTCTTACCGCCATCAAAGCAGTTACAGAAAAATCTAAATCTGAAATTGAAGAGGCTAAAGCAATGTCGATAATGGAACTGGAGTTGAAAGCTTTGGAGATTAAGGAAGAGATGAACAAATTATCGTATCAAATAAGGCCAACAGGTAATGAAAAGAGTAAGAATATCGCTCTTTTCCATATTTCGTGTATTTAGTGATATAACATCACTGCATCTTGGTGGCAAATGTAATATCCGAAGAAAATGTATGTGTATTTAGTATTCACTAAGTGTTCATTTGTAATTACATAACGAGAGAACAACACATTTTAAGTAAAAAATATAGTTTTTAGAGATGAACTTTGCACTTGTACGTACACTCAAAAATGTTAATCAATTATATATAATTTAGGAAGACCGTATGACAGGCATAATTATAAAGTTGTACTTTTTCACCTGCCCGTCAGTACGTACGTACGTTCGTACAGTACTTACGTACCGTAATTACGTACGTATGTCCCCAAATCTTGTGGGGACATACTCCTCCTAAACTACCAGGCGGATTTCTTTCAAACTTGCACAGATAATCAAACAGGTATGTGTAGATGGTCGTAAAGAAAGGATTTTTCCTGCGAGCATTTTTGCCAGAGTCATCGTCCTTTGTTATTTGAAATTTTGAAGCAGTAGGGGCATAAGTGTCCGGGAACACATTCTAGTTAATTATATACTTTTTTAAAAGCAGTGTGTGAACAGGAATCAATTTAAAAAGTAGGGTAAATGTCGCCTAGGAACAATTATATTATATATATATATATATATATATATATATATATATATAAAGTAAAAGGTAAATGTTATAGGAAATTAGTTTTATAGACAACAAGACTACAGTACTTTTAAATGCAAGTATCTTCGTTGTTTATACTGCTATGATAGATCCTGTTGCATGTACAGTATATAATAAGTGTGTTAACTTTTAGGAGCTAAACATGAAGAGAACGAAGAAACTGGAGAGAACAGAAGAAATGAACGATCAGTAAAGAATGTATGTTACTATAATCAACCGTTACAATAATAGTGTGTGGGATTGTTTCATGTAAAAGTATAAATACGTGTGCTTGTTCGCGTGTTTTGCTATTAACATTGTTTACCACTGATATTTCAATTCGAAGTGGATTTAAAAAGTTCAGTTAATCTAATATGTTTCTCTACAAGGGACTGAAACTTTTGTACAAGAAATCATATTTCCTAGAGTATTAAGAAATGACTCCTTCTTGAAAGTGCAATAGGAAAGAATTATTATTCAATTGAGAAATACAATTATTTTGCTATCTAATGAACTTATTTATTTGACGCTTGAACCGAAATTTCAACAGTAGACTGTAACGTGGTCTCGCCGTACATGCAACGAACTGCAGTTCGAGTATTAGTTAAGTCTATTGTGTGTAATAATAAATTATTAATTATTACAATTTGCTTATGACATTTGATGTATGTTTCATATACATGAATAACGTGCCTTAATTTACCTCTCTGACTTCCCCCGTTATGTTGACCTTCGCAAATCTGTATAGAATGTTTGGGGGAAAATGTGCTTATATTAAATGCCGATCTGACTTGAAAAGCGCTATGCTCAGTGTTAACTTGTTACAGAGAATAACAACAAGATTATTCTAAAATGTTAAAACAACACTATCGAACCGACATACAATTGTGTCTCTATTATAGTGACGTCAAGATAAGATTACATAACTAAAACTAAGAATAGTCTAAAATCTTAGTCATCTAAATGACAAAAGGAAAGACCATTCATGATTTTGATTGAGATGCTCTCAATAGAAAAGTATGCCGTTCGAATTCAAAAATGAAAAAGTAGAATATATTACAGTCAAACCTGCATTAGCAGCCACCTGCGAATAGCAACCACCTGTCTTAAACAACAAGTTTAAATATGTTCTAAACTGACATTTTGTTCTCTTTTTTACCTGTCTTTAACAGCCACCTGTGTAGAGCAGCCACTTTTTGTTAATCCCTTGGGTGGCTGCTAAAGAGATGTTTGTCTGTATGTTCAAAATCCTGAAAATAAAGGCCATAATTGTATTGTTTACGGTGTAAAAGCGTTTTAAGATTAGGGCGCCAGCGTCTAAACATAGTGACACATTGGCTCCACTATAGAAATACATAAAACATAATTCAGTAATGGCAGCATAATTAAGCAAACTTGTAACGAAATTTTGGGTAAGAATTAAAATACGTAATAAAATTAAAGAACAACTGAAATATCTATTATGATACAGAGTGAAACCGATGCATTTAATCACTATTTCAGACTCTCGCTTACGATCAAGGCTTCAACGTTTATTCAAATCCAAGACTTTCTGGATGTGATAACTCAGTTAGGGCACAATCTCGAACCATAACACAGGACGATGAAGACCGTAAGTTTAAGACCTTGATACATGTGTTTCAGAACAAACAGCAGTAGAAATAAATTGGTTTTAGACATTGAATAGTCGGTGGTATTATATTCTGCAATTGTATGCCAATTTCTAGTCACTAGTGTCCAATATTACAAACTGAAATTGTATACCAGTCTAAATCCCATTATAATCGAATTAGTTAATACTGATAACAGTCTAAATTATATGTAAGAGATTTAAGACTTGACTCCAATTCAAGTTTAATGATCTGTAGTGTAGGCTTGTTTATTATTATTATTACATTAAACCGAGTCTATTTCAAATCAGGATTTTCTATTTTAATCCTCTTTTTTCAGTTCATTTTTAACTTTTATTTCTTTTTGTTTTTAGAGAATGAAGCCTTCATTTCTATCTTTTCATACATTTAATCACCATTATCGTATAAAAGCATGCATTAAAATGATATAATTTTGCAGTTTTGAACTGTACTATTGGTGATATCACCGTAAATGTAGGTTGTAAACATAACCTTTAATTCATTACTAGTTTAAAAATATATAAGAATTGGTGAATTCACCAATTCTTGAGACAACGCTGTAATTTAATGAAACCCAGTATTGGTTGAATATTCTGCGTTACCACTTACATTTTTGGTGAAGTCACCAAACCATATTCATTACTAACTATACAGAACAAACCATCTCGATATTTTGGTGACTTCACCATCAATATTTTGGTGAGTTCACCATCTATACTTTGGTGAATTCACCATCACAATTTTGGTGAACTCACCATCTATATTTTGGTGAATTCACCAAAATATTTTGGTGAATTCACCAAAATATTTTGATGATTTCACCATTTGTTACAATAAATGTTATATGAATATTTGATAATCACAAATCATAGACAAAGAATATTTGTTAACAATCAACTCAGACATTTTTTGTGATAAATCTAAAGATAAAGAACAGAAAATAGATTTGATAAACATTCGACATAATGAAATGGGATAGACTTGTAAAGTTCTCTGAAATATAACAATTTTAAGCATAATTTTTTTTAAAGTATTCATTCTTTGTAAATCCTTAATTTTACGTTTTAAATAGTTTCGATTTATGGAATGCTTGTTTTGGTTTTTTTATGCATTTTGTCAATATTTTTGAACAAAAACGGTTAAAAGCAAACCGAAGACCGGTAACTATCTAGCATCTTTACATGTAAATTGAAAAAAACAACATTTTATATTTGAAATATTTTTGAGAATTAATTTTTACAAAATATTACAAAACAATACATTGATTATTCTATTTTTCGCATTTTAAAGTAAATCCGTCTAAAATATGAGGCGTGTATGTTGATGCTCTATCACGCTTTTTAACCTTTATTATAGTCGCACAAAGAGTTATAAAAGTTTTAGCATGTCAACCTTCACTGAAAATATATATATATAGTACTATCTCCTTTGCTAAGGAATCCATCAGTTATAATAAGTTTTCCTTTGATTTTCATCTAATATGAAATTACATAGTTTGCAATGTAAAGAAAATTTTCATCTTTTCTTTAACACAGAACAAAAATCTGATAACAGTATTGCCACTTTAAAGGTTACAAGTAGATCGCAAATTTAGTCTGAGATTTTATCGTTCATGTTGTGATAATTGAAATATTCCTCGCCAAAGTTATGAATGAAATGTAATGGTTGTTTAATTACTAAATGGAAATTATGAATGCAAATAAACAAATTCAAAAGTCCAAGAAATCCATATATGTCTTTTTAATCTCACTGTCCAGCGGAATCAGTAGATGATGAGGCACTTTTATCGTTGTTTGTTTTCTTTTACCTGAAAAATTAACAACAAATACTTCTTATGATGCAATGTCTTAATAAATCTGACATTTCTAAATCATTATGTTGTTGTTGTTTTTTTAAATATAAACAACATGTTATTAGTTTAAAATGTACCGAACGCAAGAGACGGTTGTTTTAAATTTTAGTGACGATGACATGATATTAATTATGACGAAAAGGCTCCTTAATATTTGTTTAAAATAAAGGTTATATATTAATTAAATTTGTAACGCATGAAGTCATGTTATACATCATACAAATAATTATCCATATAAAAATGAAATGGGCTTTCAAGAGCCCTTAAAATACATTACCTTTTCGATAATAGGTTTTAAGCCCCGCTTACAGCCGCATCTTTGTTTGTTTTTGCAAGGTTTTCGGAGGCATTCGCTTTGTTTTTAGCGTTCTTTCCAGAAGATTTTATGTTGCCATTTTTGTTCGATTCTGGATTACTTCGAGATCTGATTTTTTCCACCTATGACAAAACCCAAAAGAACAATTATCAAAAATACAAGGATACCATATATAACCAAATAATTAACTAGACTGTGTCCACAGGACACTGATGCCCCCACTGCTGCAATAACATTTGTTACAAAATTTTGTATTAACAACATGTGGTGATCATGATTAGTAAATGAGGAGTAAGTGCCACAAAATTTAATAACTAACATAAACAAAAGGCCATAACTGTGGTGAAAATTGTTGCAAGACAATGTCCTTTACAACAATCTTCACATCATGTCTAATCATCTGTGCAAGTTTGAAAGATATCAGCCAAATAGAAAATGTGAAGTTGATGCCACAAAATTGTAATAAACAAAGGGCCATAACTGTGGTAAAAATGGTAGCAGAAAAAATCTTTTTTTTATAATCATCTACCCAGCCATCTTGATCATGTGTGAAAGTTAGAAAGAAATCTGTCCAAAAGTAAATGAGGAATTGATGCCACAAGATATTATTACTGAAAAAAAAACAAAGGGCCATAACTCTGGTAAAAATAGTCGCAGGAAAAAATCCTTTCTTCGCGGTCATCTACACATCCTGCTTCATCATCTGTGCATGTTTGCAAGGAATCTGCCCTGTAGTTTAGGAGGAGTTGATGCCACAAGATTTAATTACTGAAAATAACAAAGGGCCATAACTCTGGTAAAAATAGTCGCAGGAAAAAATCCTTTCTTTACGATCATCTACACATCCTGCTTCATCTTCTGTGCAAGTTCGCAAGAAATCTGCCTTATAGTTTTGGAGGAGTTGACGCCACAAGATTTAATTAATGAATATAACAAAGGGCCATAACTCTGGTAAAAATAATCGCAGGAAGAAATCCTTTCTTCACGATTATCTACACATCCTGCTTCATCATCTGTGCAAGTTTGCAAGAAATCTGCCTTGTAGTTTAGGAGGAGTTGACGCCACAAGATTTTATAACTGAAATTAACGAAGGGCCATAACTCTGGTAAAAATAGTCGCAGGAAAAAATCCTTTCTTTACGATCATCTACACATCCTGCTTGATCATCTGTGCAAGTTTGAAAGAAATCCGCATTATAGTTTAGGAGGAGTTGATGCCACAAGATTTAGGGACGTACGGACGTACGGACGGACGAGTGCAACTCTATATGCCTCCCAATTTGTGGGGGCATAAAAATCAGTCTGTAATCAATCGATGTTGAACTACAACTATTTACGAATAGTTTAATATGAAAAAAATTCTAAAATACATGTAAGCTGCCCTAAAGATTCAAACTATTTTACAAAAAATCGTTCGTAAAGCGTGACTAACAGAGTCAGAACGGATAAGATACTGAATGTAATTATACGTATTAACTAATTAGATGATGTACGCTTTAAAAAAAATCAGAGCTCAACGGACAGTAGACCCTGATTAATGGTGATGCAAGTGGACTAATACCGAATAAAATTCGCCAGTAATAAAATATACAATTAAATTTATTCAAGTGTGCCAAAACTGAACTTAGTAACATACTTTGAATATTTCGATACTTAATAGTCCTGAATTGATCTCAGATCCCCTGAAAAATGTATATTTTGTTCAGTTCCGCCTAATATTTTCTCGTTTAGGAAAGACCCATTATTTTATCTTGGGACAATACGCCGCTCTTAATGGAGTTATTATTAGTAATAATCTGAAAATACCACTTAAAAATTCGATGTTTACATTTATTTCCAAATAATGTTTTGGGTCGATCAACAGTGATACGGTTAAACTGGGGCTAAGCAAAGCGGACACTCATACCAGTTTTCATGACCGCTGATAAAGAATGTTTTCAAAGCAGACATGATTGTTTGTTGTTTTTTTTGAGACTTTCTCTTCATACCCCCAGTTTTATTGTTCTAGTCAAAAATTCGAAGTTAAAAGTACACTTTATTAACAATTTAGGCCAGCAAATTTCTAATCTTCGAATTCTTAATACTAGAAGGTTACACAAATGTAGCAAATCACGACGAGCCTTTTTATCAAGCTCTCACTCTGGTCTTGGTCAACGCAGAGTGTATGAAGATGTATTTTACTGTAAAACATTTTGTTAAATACATCTGCATCCTAAAGATCCACAGATATTCATGTATTAGATAGATAAAACTGAAGTTCTGAAAGCCATGCAACACAACAAAATATCAAAATGAAATATGAATATGAATGAAATATCAATATGAAAGATCGGTTTGATAAAGCCTGTTCAACAGCAGTAATGAAAATGCAGTTTACCGTCCGCACGAGTAATCCTGTACTCAGAATTAATTTTTAACTATCAATGAAAAGTGTTTTTCTAGTATTAAGGCCACCTGTCATAAACTATGGTGAATGAATGCCGAAAACAACTCCCAGTTTTCCAAACCTAGAGTAAAACGCAACTGACTAACCTCTGGTTCAGCGACTTCCTAATCAAGCATACGTAACTTGAATAATTTGTGGTATATTTCATTCGTCTTCTTCAATTGAAACATCTGAACTTGTTTCGGCAGTTTTGGGACAAGCCAAACACCTTTAGAATATATGTTTGTTTTTGTTTCGGTAGGGGACGACGACATATCTTTCCAATGCTTCAGAAACTTGTTCCACCATTCGAATTGTGTATTTTGTTCTTGATCACTAAAAAGACTTCCAATTTTTCCGTCTTTGTTCAATTTTTTCGAGTCCAGGATTATCAAAATTTGTGTTGCATATTTTCGGCCTCCCTAGAATTTTATGCACTTCCCCTTCATTTGTTTTCTTCAAAATCCTTCCATCAATATCCTTCCATTTCGAATCGAGTCTTCCTTTATAGGAGACGACTATTGTGTTTGAATTTCTTGTAAATTTATAATGAAGTGGTTTGGTATGTTTCCGTGAGTCGCTAATGTAAGGTAATAACCAGCTTTTTATATCATAAAGAACATTAATATTTGTCACCGACAGGAGAAGGTCTAAGACATCTGTCAAAGTTTCTGCATCATTTCGTCTCAGCATTTCTGATATCCTGCTAAACCCCGAGTCAATATCTTCATGCGTGTGTCCAACCATTAAAAAAGATAAATGAACCTGAAGTTGAATTAGAGCAGATGAAGAAAAAGCAGAAAAAAGATGATAGAGTCAAAACAAGTATGTTTATCTTTTTTAACACAGTTTAGATGCCAGTTTTTTTTCTCGTTAACTTACAGCCTAAATCAAACGTGAGTGTTTGGAAATTCTATTTGAAATGCAGTGCAGTTTTTTTCAGAAAAAAAATTCAAAACTGATCATTGTATAACCATTCTCTTGTCTCCTCTTTTTTTAAGCTATGAGTAGAGGCTGTCTGCTGGATGTGGCCGCCATTCCTGATATACATATTTCACTTTTTTGACATTGTACCATACATATTTTTATGCAAACTTAAGATGGTATTGTTATTCATAAAACAATAAATATAATATATGTCTATTTCGTTTTATGCGAATTAAAAATATTTTTTTTCGAATCTGAACTGATATTATATTGTCCGTAGTCAATAATCAGTTAAGAAGAAAACTTTCTTTTTTAAGTTGATAATTTTTTTTTAAACCAATAACCATTATTGCCTGGTTCTGAAGGATGAGTAATGTTTTAGGGTACAGTGTTCCTCTGGTTGACATGCTTCAGCGATTCATTAGTTTTGTTTCATATTAAGATAAACGTGTACTGGTGTATTTTTATCAGAGAATAGTCAAATAGCAACAAGCTTGGAAGTTGTGTGGTTAGACGCGCTGTCGCTGTAACGTTTCAACGTTTTCCATCGTTACAAGTATAACTAGATGGAGATTTAATTTATATCTTCTTGCTCCAATGGTAAAAATATTTACAACATATACATCATAGTACACATTTACCTCGTTGAATATTCGTTCTCTCACTTGGAGTTCACAGAAAGGTAGAACAAACTTATTCTTGTTCTCTCTCCAACAGTTGTCTGCCTGTAGGTAAAGTTTTTGAGGAAGTTTTCCGCCCTGAAAAGTGATTTGTTGGACATATTATAAACAAACTTACGCATGTCGAGTTACAGTCTTGAAATTTCTTTGAAAGTACATTTTGGTCTCTTAATTATTAATAATAATAATTTTAATTATTGATAACTATTGAAAAGTTCGTTTAAGCCGGTTACACTGAAACTAGTTAATGTACATGAAAAGTAACTAAGAACCTTATAGATAAATTGTTATGATGCATATGCAGCTTTGAAGAAAATAATAAAATGTGTAATCTAACATTATTTTCTGTCTAACAACGAAATAACTGGTTTAAAAATGGGAACACATATTATCATGTAAGACAGGTAACTATATAACACTATATAATACGCAATGAACAGTTTTTTCTCCAAAACCCGATATATTGTCACTACAAAATATAATAAAATCTATATAGAGGATACAACATGAGTGATCTTTTTATAATGAAATTATTAAACGAGTCATCTAAATCGATATAAAAGGAGGCTTTTGCCGAGTTTTATATCGATTAAGATGACGAGTTTAATAATTTCAGTATAAAATGAACACGAATGATGTATTCTATTTATCACATACCATGAATAACGAGCAAAATCTATGAATTGTCCCTTTGTATCGCCTAGTACAGAGAAATGAAAACGTGTGTAATTCGGTCGTATCGGGTGATACATAAGCTAGTCCCCAAAGAATTTATCCTACCGTTTACCAATTCGCCAAAATAAGTACATGTAAATATAAAAAAAATAAAATTAACTGCGCTAGAGTCTAGAAATTCAAAGAAATTTCCAGTTATAGGCTTCTGAAGTTGTGTTTTATTAAATAAATCGATCTACTGTATGACGTCATTTGTGTAAACTTTCAAAGCGGCATATGACAACATTGAAATTTGCTGGATATAAAGTCTTAATTTGGATTGAAATTGTGTTTCTGGTGTTTTTATTTTGTTTCGGTGTGGTTGTAAGATCACACCGACGATGTTCTGAAAACGATGTCAGCGTCTGGGTCATTTTGAATTTCATCATGGACTTTCCTATTGCTATCTTACGGAGTAAACAAGTGTCAAAAAGTTATATTTTCCGTGGATATTATCAATATAAGGGATGCTTACGTTCCTTATATAAGCTGATTGCTTACCTGAAGTGGTCAGAGTTCAAAAGTAAGTCATTTTCATAAATTTGTTTTGATCGCTAATAACGCGGATGAATAGCGATTCGGCTGCGATATATAACTAGTTATTTATCGTAAAAATATATAACGGGTGTTATTACACTCCTAAACCGGAAGGTATGTGATAAATCACTATATCACTTATAAACCATGCTGTAGTTTGTAGTTGGAATGTTCTCGAAGTTTATATTTAGAGAATACATAAACTATTTCTGCCCATATCGTGAGCAAATTGTAACGAATGCAACAACTTTTAGTACGGCCAGCAGGAATATATTTTGGTCGGGGTTGCTCTTGTATTCATTGTCAATAATACTTACGAGCAGTTCCGGAAGTCTTTTTTAAAGCCAATAATAAGATGTTCATCGTAAGATCCGAATCATGTGCATATTGACCAATATCTAGGTAGGTGAAGAATCGTTGTTGTCCATGCGCAATTATTCCAGTTATATGTGTATGTAACTGGTCGCCAGGGTTGACAGCCTACAAAAAATATGCTAATCTTGAATGTAAAATCTTACAAACTGGAATGTTGCACGTTATCTTTTGTATCAATGTTTGCAACATATCAACGCAAAAAATAAAAATTCTAGTCTACTTATTCTCTAGCTTCGTACACATGTTTCTGCAATAATCAATATGTCATTTACAGCAGTGGTGTTATTAACTATTATGCCACGACACCCACTTTATTCAAAAATTGATATGGTTCTAGTCAATATAACGCTGTCCAAAATCATAAGGGAAAATCTTTTTTTCCCTTTTGAGTTCAGCGGTGAAAAACTAAGAAAAAAACCTGATTTTCATCTTAAAAGTATTATTTTTCATGTTTTACACGTTTTCAAGCAACTGACAACGTCTTTTACCCATCTTACAGCGTGAATTTCGCCCAAATGGAACGAATATTCGTTTTACATCTCTGAAAACGGCAATACTTTAGCGTAAATTTACGCTGAAAACAATCCCGGAAGTATTGCTACTTCTTGCAGCGTAAATTTACGCTGAAAAAGTCCCGCATGCATTGATACTTCCTGTTAATTAAACTGCTTGCTGTTACATGTCAGTACAGCTCTAAAGCATTTACTGAGTTGAACGTAAATGTACGCGAAAACAGATCGATTTCCATATGATCACGAATCTCACTTATTCGGTTTAAGGTAAAAACTGCAAGCTTTATTTAATTTAAGCAATCGCATCAGCGTTTATAATACGCAAAAACGTTAGTAATTTCCAAAATTTGCAAATTCAAAACAATCTTGCATTCTGAGTAAAAGTAGTTCGATTTTTTGTAATGATTATCGGCATTTCACGGGTAAGTTCCTCAAATGTTTATTATTTATAGGAATTTGTTGTATCACTGATTGCTACATGTACATGCAATTTGCAGCGCACATTGACGCTAGAGCCGTTTTACCTATGTAACAAACGCTAAAACATCAAATTGATGTAGAACCTTAATATTTTAGATTTGAAATGATTACTTGTTTTTTTTTATTCTAAGCGATCACAATGTTTAAAAAATATAGTGCAAAAAAACAAACAAACTGCAATTAAGAAAAATGTTAAAATTGAATGATACATTATTGAACTCGACAGACCACGTTAGAAGTTATATAACAAAATTTCAGGCTCGGTTAGGCCAGTTACGCCCATAACGCTTAGCCATGGGTCTAGCATAAACAAACAGCTTAATACATCGAGGGTTACTAGCATTTAAGTAAATAAAGGGTATTTACAGTTTTGCGAGCAATCCTTGATATGTAGTATTTACCTCTTGTAGGCGGCTAAACGTTTCTTTAACATCTAAATGCATATAAAACCAAGATTGAAACAACTCTGTGATAGAGATGGTTGAAATACAAATAGAATTAACAATGCATTTGTTATTGATTTTTAAGTCTATTAGAACTGTTAACAAACAGAGGCCCTCTGTACAACACAGATAACAAATTCTACGGACTAAGATTTCTATACTGACATTTAACAACATCTTTATTTAAAAGATCGCAAAATTTCACTGTACAAAATCACATAAAGCACAACATATTAATCTGGTGTGGGATCAATTCATGTTTTATGAAAGCTTGATTTTATTAGTCGGTGCAAAACAGATTTAGACATCCGATAAATAGTAAAATTTAATTAACAATCTGAATCATATTTAAAAAGGAAGCAATGAATTAAGTATAGTATATATACGTTGTTCAAATGTTAACATTAAATTATACTCACATTTATGTCATCTTATATCAACTGCAAGAAAATACTTTTAGAATCCAACCATTATACGACATCCCAGTGAAAATGACCAAGTCCTTATCACCTGCAGAATTTCAAATGAGCAATGATTAAAAACAAACACAGAAATAAAGTTAACCGACACAAACACATTGTTAGTTGTCATCCATTCATATATAATTTTAACAACCGTCTTACTTACAAAGGCATGGAAAAATCCTGTTCACTGCGAAAAGATGATTTTTCACGACTGACGATTACTCCATTTTATCTTAATTTACATTCTTGAAAGTCAAAAAACTGTATGTCTCCCTCCATGATTCAGAAACCTTCAGAAAAATCGGCTGTTTCAAGGTCAAACAAAGCTTTATCATGAATAATCTCGCAACCTCGATAGCAGAGTTCAAATGTTGTCTGGTTTATTGAAATTTCCCCGGCCTTATTACTATCAAAATACTTTATGGTAACTAAACGCCGATAGGTTAATGAATTTCTTTAAATAAGTGAGTTGATGTACATTTTCCTCATCATTTTAAAAGTTAATTGGTTGTTCTGATTTTCACATTACGTTTTTCACATTAATTTTCTTCCTTTAATCTTTTCAGGATATTCATCTAATTTCAGTTTTGTTCTTGCTTTTTCGTTTTATATGCATTGTTACAGCTTTATTTCGAGAAAACTGTAACGTCTGTGTACACCATTGACTTAGGCAAACCATTGACTCTCCATCTATTACGATACTTTTTAATTATGGGAAAATTGTCAATAATGTTGACAGAAAGTTCTACACTTCTATAAATGTTTATATTTTGCGATGCATACTACGTTTAAAATATGTTAAAACTTAAATTTACTATTACACGAGTTTCAGTACATAGTTAATAATCTGGCATTAACTTTACAAACAACGACATGTCTTTTACGTTTAGCCAGGGTGTCATTAAACCTGAAGTTGTACTGGGTTAGATAAGTTGTTGCAAGTTTATTGTTTTCATATGAATTGACTCAATATAGCAAACCGTGTTAGCCACCATGGCATATTTTGATAAACGTTTGTTTTACATTACGTTCCATTAAACGTATAAATTAAAATCATATAGATTTCGTAAATATTGACTAAATTTGAATATTTCCAAAAGGTATCAAAACGTCGAACTGTGCAGTAATTAATAAACGATGATGAATTCAAGCTTTTGACTTCATACACGAGACTGAAATTAATAGTTTTCTTGCACCCACTCATCTTCGACCAGGATGTATTATATATTGAGATTATTATTGAATTAACAGATTATTTGTTTCATTACTCAATGGAAATTTGCAAAGGCACTCCACTCCAAAGATGCGTTTTTTCATAAATTCGGCTGCAATTTTGAAATAGTGTTTGTTGTGTTTATTGTTGACAGCATTAAAGGAACGACTTGATAGTTTGGTGGCTATATCTTAACTATGTCTGAGAAAGAATACCGCTAATGGGCGGGGTCGTAAACAACATGCGCATTGTAAACAGAAGAGGCTAGCATTAATTGAGATTGATTGACGGCAAATACACAACATTTCTCTCCTTTCAAATATATTGACTCTACTAGCTATCTAATAGAAAAACAATCATACCCATTAAGCATAAAAGAATCCTTTGCTAAACACTCTACGAAATTATAACATTAATGAAAGCTTAGATAAAACTTCTATCCAAAAATAATAGACTGAAGGAAATACACATGTTCAATCTTGATAAGAAATTTTGGTTCTGATGTTTCACGCATTGATAAGATCAAGTGTTTATCTCATTCATTTATCCCGTTTACTCCACGTGGTCCAGTAGAAGTAGAATTACCGATAAGCTTATGAGAGTCGTCTGTCCGGTTAACACAAATGTTATTCATCGTTCCAGTTTTTCTTGGCTAAGATAAATTACTTTTAGAGTCATTATTCAGTGCTGGTCAGTTAACACACGCTAAATAATTTGAATCGTAAAATCAAAATTTCGTGCGGCACTAAAAGGTAACCAAATGCATATTTAGTAAGGTTAAAATTCTTTTTTCTCCATTAAGGGATATCTGCATTCATTTGCAGTCTGAGCAGAGCGATCATCAGATAAATTAGAACTCGGCATATTTTGTGTTTTGGCACAAATTGTTTCATAATCTTGGTTATCTTGGTTATCTTGGTTCCAAGTTACTACTAACGGAATTACCAACGGAGTTATACGAGGGTCATCCGTAAAATACATAGACTGGTTTATAATTGTAGTTTATAATTCGATATGGAATCTAGAACTTCACACACATGTATTATAATGTATGTCTTATTTAATAATGCATAGTAAACAAGTTTATCTTAACACGTTCTAAAATAGCAATCTCCAAGGCAACCCGAATACTGTTGTACGGAGCACTTTAAAAATCAACGAAAATTTTGTTTAAAAGATCGAAAATAAACGCTTGTAATTCAGTAATAAGACATCAGAATTTACCATTATTTTTAAGAACGTAAAAATGACGTCGCATGAGTTTACCCGCCAAATTTTGACGTCATTGTTTGATCAGCAACAAAGTTGTTAAACAAACTTGCAGTGTGGTCGTAAACACGTTTCTTTAAAAAAAATGACGACGTCAATTCGTATGGAACAGCGATCTGCAATCAAGTACTGCGTAAAGGCGTGTTTTACACCTACACAGACGTATGATTTTATTTCTAAGGCAGAAAGTTCGTCAAACGTATGCAGAAGCTTAGTGTTTAAATGGCATAAACTTTTCTCAGATGGGAGAGAATATGTGGAAGATATTTCACGCCCAGGAAGACCGTCTACAGACAACGGAACGATTGAAAAAGTGCGGGAAATCGTCAATGAAGACAGAAGAAAGACTGTTGTTGAAATAGCAGAGGAAGCTGGGATAGGAAAAACAACCACGCACAAAATACTGACAGAAAACCTAAACATGCGTAAAGTTTCGGCAAGATGGGTTCCTCGACTTCTTAATGATGAAGAACGTTTGAAGCGCGTGGAAACGTCACAAGAATTCCTCCAACGTTGGGAAACGGAAGGCGATGCATTTCTTGGGAGAATAATTACATGCGACGAAACATGGATCCACAATTTCGATCCCGAGACCAAACAAGAGTCCATGGTATGGAAAACACCTTCATCACCACCGCCTAAGAAAGCACGTGTCAGCAAGTCTGCACAGAAGACCATGTTTATATTCTTTATGGATCAAAGAGGCATGCTACTGTCCCACGCTGTCCCTCATGGAGTTACGGTCAACGCATCTTACTATCAAAAGGTAGATCATTTCTTATTACACATTGTTTTAATTGTGTTAATCATAAACATGTTTAAAATAAATATAAAAAAAAATAAACTGAACATTAAAATATTATTCGTAACCGGATACTTGAAATTTCTCTTCAGGTCATCCGCCGCGACTTGGTCCATGCGTTCCGTAAGAAGAGACCCGGAAAGGAGATTGAGGATATGATCCTTCACCAGGACAATGCACCGGCCCATCGCGCGCACGAGACAATGATGACCATAGATTTCGTTGGTCTTGAACGCCTCTCACACAGTCCCTATAGCCCCGACTTAGCCCCAATGGACTTTGCCGTCTTTCCCAAGTTAAAGAGCGAGCTACGTGGACAGCGATACACCGACGTGAATGAAATTCAGCTTGCCGTAAGATCTTTTGTAAAAAGGTGTGATGAGATTGGTTCAAGGATATTTATTCATCCTGGGTCAGCCGCCATCGCCGATGTGTGCAGTGTAATGGGGAGTATTTTGAAAAGCTGTGACGTTTAGATGTGTTGACGTCGTTGACGTTGCTTGAAATGACGCGAAGTGCTCCGTATGCTATTTGTATGTGTTGATAGATGTATCGTAAAATTGTTATCTGTAAGTATTTTGTAAAACACTTTTGATTGTTAATTGTAAATATATTGCTGATTATGTCACTGTTATTTTTTCCTATTTTTCTAGACCTATTTGGTGAAAATTAGAAGAGTCTATACACTTAACGGATGACCCTCGTATGATTTTCACATTTGTGCCATCACCAGGAATATGATCGTACAAACTTGGTGGTAACACTGGGTCGCGACTATGCATTTTATCCGATTTTCTAGAAATTTAAACAAACAATCAAGAGCAAATAGGGGGATAATGAGAGCTTTATTAAACTACATAAACTAGCTACAGCTCCAAACTACGTGTAAGCGCGCATATAATATATAACATACATAAATCAGCGCAATATCATATGAACATTTTACAGATTCGTACAAGCAGGAAGGAGGAAACTTTTTATTTTAATTTCGATTTAAATCGACTTTTCACCTTCCACTGCGTGCCACTAAAACGTTCGCAAATTCTGTTTGTACTTCGTTTTGCCACAGACGTTTTAAATTGGCAAACTCCATTGCATTTCATCGCTACAGAACTAACAAGAAAAGTATAACACAGACGTGTTATATGTGGACGACATTTAAAGAAGTTAGATGTTGGGTGTAAGAGTTCATGCAGGTATTAGCATAGCACTAACCACATTAAATGAATTTGCTCTATTTAAATTCAACATTATCTTTCAAAATTGTCCTACCACGTACATGGCAATTCCTTTGGTACTTTCAGGATGAAAAATCTATACTAACTTTCTATATTCAGCATCTTGATCCCGTAAACCAGGGGGGGGGGGAATGGGAGGGGATGGGGATGAGTCACAATTATTCTTAACAACAGAAAAAGACCTACAAAAAATGGTTATACAATCATTATTTACTTTATAGACACGAAATCGCCCACTTGTAAAACAGAAACCCACTAGAACCGTCAATTTCAACATCAAAAACATTTGTAAACAAAGAACCATCATAATATAGGTCACATTCACGCGCCGAAAATCAAGTCATAGGATTGCCAATATTCGTAAACAGAACACAAACTTCAATATCATCCAAGAATAACTATCTGAACAATGTCTCTTACTACATGTACACTCTTTCTATAACTGCTTACAAAAATAAACTTTCAATTCGCGTAATTAAAAGAAAACACCGACTAATCGATCTATTTATATAATCTATACATGTATATATTTATATTTATAGTTAAGGGGAGATAATTCAATTCAATATTTATATACTCAATTATAAATAGCTTGACCTTGAACTTAACGTACATACGACATGGTTCCCGTTCATTACTCAACGATCTATATATAAAGCCGGGGGCATAGTATAAAGTATGGTGTGGAGTCTTGGAGTGGAGTCTTGGAGTGGAGTCGGGAGTCTGACCTTGGAGCTGAATTTTGGAGCTGAATTTTTGGAGTGACAATTTGGAGTCTGACCTTGGAGTTGGTTTAGTCTCAGTTTTGAAATATTTCATGACAATGATATTCTTTTTTATCTGTAGCGGGCATGGGTTCAAATCTTATAGTAAACATACTTATTATTTTATGTAATAAGCATGTTTCAGTACACACGAATGTCTTCTAAGCTATTTATGATCAATATTTTTAATTGCACTTTAATAATAGGTAATTACGACTTTCTTTTTTTATAGCAACACAATGTTAAGTTTGCTGATCTGCATGTGTTAAAAAACTGTGCGGTGTTTTAAGATTTTAACAAAAAATAATTAAAGAATGCCTTGCAAGTTGATAATAATCTTCATACCAGTAGTAATATTGTATGGTATTTTACATTTTTAACATGTATTTTTTATCTCAAGAGTACAATATGGGCAGAATATACCTTAAACTATTTTAAATTTCTATTTTTTTACAGCAATTTTTTCTGAAATCATAAACAATAATTGTCATTATTTTTATATCTGCCGAGGACTTAAAGCCTTCTTTCATTATGATTATCAGTTTAAAAGTCAAAAGTAATGTTCAAAGAACAGTTTTCAGAAACAATACTGTAGAACTGGTTTTTATTCACGTTAGTTTTATTTTCGCTAATATTCGCGAATCGTTTACCTAGTGAATTCATACATATCGCAAATATATGATGAGTTTTGATATATCCGATAATTATGCGAAAAGAGGCAACTTTAACAGAACTGATAATCACTTTAAACGCCGCATAAAATTCCTTTTTGGCCACAATCCAGTTATTTGATTTAATTACTTATGAAATCGTGATCACGGTAATAAATTATCCTTATATACTTACGATTTCGAGTCTTACGACGTCGCAAGTTCATAAATACGCGAATAATGAAAATTGGTGATTTTTTTATGAAAATCGCGAAATTTTCTCCACGCGAAATTAATGCGTTTTACAGTTTATTATTCTTACATCCCATGACATCTATCACAAAATATGGATGCACCTGCACTTTTTGTAATGAGTCAACCTTGTTATGGCAGGAACCCATAAGTGTCAAGATTAGATCATTGTTTTTCTTGAAATTCTCTTGGGCTGTCATGGTGCCTTGAACTGACCATTTAGCATGTCATATAACTGAGCAGTATCACTGGCAGGAACATAGAGAGAACATTGTTTGAACAATTATTGACCTATTAATTTGGAGAAGACATACCCAACAAAACATTTATTGTACAAGAAACAAATCTGAATATTTAATGTCATTAATGTTGGCCATTTTATGTTGTTTCCGTCAATTGATTTTTTAACTGGTTTGCATAAAAGTAAATAACTTGATTATACATGATCAGCATGCTAATATATATATTGCATACTTCAAGGTTTGAGATCCTTCATGTATTCATATTGCATCACAGTTGTTTTATTGAAATGAAAGTACAACTTTATACTAACAAATGATATTTAATTATTTTAATATAAACAATTGTTGTAATACATTTGTATTAATCACAGGTTTGCTTTATTAAATGTTTTATTAAAGCTGTAAAAATTCCCATTACATTAGAACACCTTGAATTCACCTTAGAACAGATGTTTTATTGCTAAAGCTTAAGTTCAGTCTAATTGTCGAATAATGATTTAAGGTACACCAAGAGTTAATGTCCAGCGTCTATCATCTCAGTTCCCTAGAGACTGTCTCTGCTCCAATGAACACAGAAAAAAGCTCTGCAGACATTGTGTTATGAAGTTTCTTGAATTTTGACAGTTATTTATAAAAATCACATATCTAGTTGTCCTAAAGAAAACAAACACTGTCCACAAGTATCCCAGACTGGGACAAATTTATAGGGGATCATATTATTTAACTCCAAGACTCCACTCCAAGACTCCACTCCATACTTTATACTATGCCAAAGTCGGGCCACATGGTTCTCAGCATTCGCTAGCGCCGGCCTAATTGTACTATAGTAAATATAATCAAGTAATAGTTACATAGTAATAATATATTATGACCCATCATTCGTCCAGAAAATGGTCCCACAAAATCGACATGAATTCTTTTCCAACTCGAACTCGGCGATTCCCACGTATGCAAGTTATCTGATTGTTGAGATAATTGTTGCATTTGACAGCTGTAGAAACCTTTCACTAATAGCCTCTTTCAGCTCTGACTTCACATTCTCTAGCCGATCAATTAAAAGGTCTAAATGTTAAACTCAGACAAGATATTTCTACATTATTAGATATTTATTATTATTATTATGAGTAGTGGAGATCAATAAATACACCGTGCCTACTCGTCTCCCTTTTAAAGTTCACATCACTGTCATGTTATTCTTACGAAAACCCTCCCAAAACAAATCCCGACAACACAGGTTGTGCATCCTTTCTATGGTCACAGACATTTTCGGCCGCTGAAAATACCCGCAATATGTTTTATGAAAACTAAATAGATCAAACCAAAATATAAAAAATGTAATCGCAGACTTACAATGAAATTGCCCATACTGGGAATCATACATGTACCCATACTGTACAGCGAATGTAAATCCGGATACGGTTTCGAGTGAGCTATTCGGGTTGTATGTATTGACAATTGTGTGATAATTTCATAACAAAGATTTTTTAATTATGTGATCTAATATTTGTTAAAAAGATAGAAGACCATAAATAAAAAAAGATTGTAATCAGCATTAAACACAAACATCTACATGCAATTTTCATATAGGAGCACTCTTAATGAAATAAATGCGTTACATATCCTATATTCCACGATTACTTTGGAAAATAAGAAATTTCAACTGCGGATTAATATATTAAAATGCAAAGGCAATTTTTAAACATAAACACGGTAATGTAACCATGGTTATAAACTTAAAGTATAGGCCCAGCAACGAAAATATTTCAAATCATTATTTAATCAATAAATGATAAGAGGATTCATTGGAAATCCAACCCATTTTGTCGACAGCAAGACACATGGGGAAATAGCAAGACACATGGGAAAATAAGTTTTTTTCTTATCACAAATCGGTAAGGGCGTTCAATGGGAATCGAACTCATATGGCGACACATAACGTTTAGCACGGTACCGACTGAGCTAGCCAAGACAACCTTCCTAACCCGACCACACACAAAAATGTTGAGCGTATAGCCCTCAAAAACGTAAGTTATCCAAAACATCGTAATGCATTTTGCGCGAATTTTCCTGGTATTTAATGAAACCGGAAACCATTTATTATGATGAATAATATTTTGCAAGGGGAGACTGTTTTTTTAAGTTGTTTTTGTTTTTGTATTCATCTTTTACCCAGACAACTCTGATTAGTCCTCGGGTATTATTTTAAATCGGCCGATTAATCAGTTAAAACAATTAGCCTAGTTCTTGACTGTGATCTGCTTTTATATATTCAAAAAAAAAGAAAAAGGCAGAATTTGAAAGCTTATTTCTAGAAGAAGAAATAAATATATATGCATAGAATTTTGTACGAGTCTTTAGTGTAATACAAAAAGTACATGTCTAGATATACGTCCGATTCATTGTTAATTAGTGCAAAAGTTGGACTGACTTTTTGATTGATTTCCAACACCATTTTTAAAAATATAATAAATTCTGTATTTAGCTTGATACAACACTAGCGTCTGAAAAATTTAAATGAAGAATACAAGTTGTTCATAGAGATTAACGAGAATATACTGAAAACAAATGCAGACTTGAAAACTATTTTATTTGGAATGCTTATCGTGCTGATGTTAATGTCATTCATGATAAAACATACTAATTTATAATTAAACTGTTCTCATAATTTATATTATATTAATATCATCGCTTGCAATCATATGCTATCTTAATGTGACGAAACAAGCCAAATCAAAGACACATAAATCTTATATTTTATTGTAAAAATAAATTAAATGAAAGCCATTGATTATGCCATTAAAGTGCTCCTGTCAGACTTGTAAGGACAATGTAAAAGGATAAATAGCTTTCGGAAAGGTTAACAGTACTGTATAACACAAAAATAGACTCTCACACTGTCGTTATTGTGGAAGGAGGGAACCTGTTGGCATGCGCAGCGAAACAGTCTAAATAGTAAAGCTGTATGATAGACCTGTTATGTTGATTTTGAATTTTATTGCTGAATGCATTCACTTTGACTGTTATTTTGTTTTTAATGTGGACCTGTATTACGTACCAGATCAAGAATGAACATTTTCTTAATACTTGTTTAACCTGACATAAATCGTACACTACGTATGGATAAACCAAAACAAGTAACAAAAATGCGAAATATACATTTCAGGAATGGCCGCATCTAGTAGACACATCCTCCTCCATGAAGCCAAAAATTAGAGAGGAGAATATACAACGATCAATTTCAAATAGACGCCACAAACAATTAACAAAATCAGAACTCGAGGGTTACCGCCTTGGATAGGTCAGTTGAAAAACAAGTTTTCATATGGTTTTAAACCAGGTTTTAGGGTGTAACAACGTAACACCTTCATAAACTCTTAAATCCCTGCAACCGTCGTGCAACCAAAAAGGTAAGCATAGCTATCAACTTTGTCCCGGTTAGCTCAGTTGGTTGCGTCGCAGGAATTGCAGGGCTAGGCGCTGTCGTCGTGACGGTGCGGGTTTGCTCCCAGCTAGAGACACTATCATTAGATGGGTAAATAAACAGGTATGCAGGTATAATTTTGGTAACGTTCGTTTTTTAATTTGCAGTTTACGAAAAACGTGGGGAAATAAACATTGCCTCTTAATTTCTATAGTTTATAAATTAAATCTTCACAAAATACAGGCTGAGAAATGTCTTGTTGAAATAGTGATTTTATACTGCATCTGTATTTTTGAAATAAATATGGCTATAAAACTTGCAAATTGGTTTCCTTAATTTCTGATACCTATACTTTAGGCTGAATTACAGGCGATTAAGTACTTTGTTTTCTTCATTTTCTAACTATAGATCTTAAGGCAGTCTACAGCCGTATCCGGTGAACTTCATTCATGATAATTCTGACATCTCTCAGTGCAGTAGGATAGAAAATATACATCTTGTTATGATTGATAAGAGTAGGGTATAATGGGGGGATAAAATAACCACAATGGGCTAAGAACCACAGACTAAGAACCACGGGCTAAGAACCACGGGCTAAGAACCACGGGCAAAGAACCATGGGCAAAGAACCAGGTCGTTAGGCAATCATCCTTGAAATCACCTGTCTTGTTCTATATGTAACAACTCGTTTTGTATATTGAATTTCATTTCTGAGACCCTCGCAGACTTTCAGGAATCTTTGTGCCAATCGAGATAATGAGATTTTTTCCTTTTAAGGGCTCTACCCCTTATAAATCACTAGTCTGCTACCATTTTTGAGACCCTCGCAGACTTCCAGGAATCTTGGTGCCATTCAAGAAAACGACAATTTGACATTTAAGAACTCTCCTGAGTCGATTGCAATAGTCTGCGACTGTTTCTAAGACCCTCACATACTTTCAGGAATCTTGGTGCCAATCGACATAATGAGATTTTTGACTTCTAAGGGCTCTACCCAGTATAAATCACTAGTCTGCAACCATTACTGAGACCCTCGCAGACTTCCAGGAATCTTGGTGCCATTCAAGAAAATGACATTTTCGACATTTAAGAACTCTCCTGAGTCGATTACAATATTCTGCGACCATTTCTGAGTCCCTCGCAGACTTCCAGGAATATTGGTGCCAATCGAGATAATGGCATTTTTTTACTACTAAGGCTCTCCCCAGTATAATGCACTAGTCCGCGATCATTTCTAAGACCCTCGCAGACTTCCGGAAATTACCAGAACCATGGTAAAGAACTATGGTAAAAGAACCATGATCAAAGAACCATGGTAAAAGAACCACGGGCAAACAACCAGGTCGTTAGGCAATCAACCATGGGCAAAGAACCATGGGCAAAGAACCAGGTCGCTAGGCAATCATCCTTGAAATCACCTGTCTTGTTCTATATGTTACAACTCCTTTTGTATAATGAATTTCATTGTACGCGAGAGATTTATTTGTGTATGGTAAAGAACCTGGGACATGGAACCTGAGGCAAAGTACCCGAGGCAAACAAACTGAGGCAAAGAACCAGAGCAAGGAACCAGGGTCATCCTTTTCCACGTGACACAGAGATTCGTCATTTGCATTTGACAAGGAGTCTGCCAAACAACGATCTGTTAATATCGCTAATAATGCAAGTAAGATAAATCTTACCTAGGATTGAAAGTTATGTTAAGTAATTTTACTTTTTTAAGAACTTTTATTTTACATCCAAGAACATGTATTTCATCATATTAGATAAATATAAATTTAAAAATGTTGAACTTTTGCACACTTAAGAAATCCAATTATTTATTTTACCGACTGCCTCAATACATCCAAATGTCTCGGTAAAGTTCTGTTGATCAAAAGTACACTTTCTAAATTCTTACATTTTCTTTTCTTATGGATAGGTTTGTTAGCAACACTGAGTATTATTTTGTTTGTAACATATGAGATTCCAGATGGTAGTGCCGTTTAAACGTTCTTGTTATTATTAATTCCCAGTTTAACGCTTATCCGCCTTAAGAAAAAGAACATTATGGCGTGAGCGGTTAACCTTTTTATACGTTGTCGCTTTGTTTCATATATGGTATTTTGTAAAGTGTATAGCAACCTAAAATATGTGTTTTATTTTTAGTTTCATCAATAATACTGTTGCTGACAGTAAATGAGTCAAAGAGGTCAGTAGTCATGTGCATAGTTTCAATGTAACCTTATTGTCTATCCGCCCTTCTCACCCTCACCAGTCAAATATGTGAGCGTGGGAATAAACCGCATGATTTTTATGACGTTAAATACGATTACCAAATATCCCCTTCCATTTTAGATAAGTCTATCCTCTATCCAGGACACAGGTGTTAAGTTAAATACTACAACTTTTTATATCCTATAAACCTTTATTTTGCTGTAGATTTTAAATAATAAAATGTTGATAGAATTAAAAAGTGCGTTTTTCTTAACGTTTCTTTTGTTGTTGTATGTACTAAACATGTTAAACAGAGGTACTTTATTGCAATCTACCTCTTTCTCAATAAGGTTAACAAGTTTACAGATGAGTAACCTGTAGTAAACTGTTTCCATTCATGATAGTAGATATTATCAGTGTTGACTCATTTTCTAGTTTATTAAATGTTTTGTGTGTGTGTGTGTGTGTGTGTGTCTTTTTACGAAATACGATATAAAGTGGGGATAACGAGTCAGAATGGGATACGCATTCCATTACATTTCTGTTTATTTCAAAATCGCGACATTTTGAAAAATCCGCCCGTGGGTTTCAACTCCTTATAAAAGATTGGCTTTACAGTAATGCATGTTATAACAAGTCTGAACTCTTTGAGCTTTCATTTCACGATTTATCGTGCATATAAAAAGTGTACTGTAAGTGATATGTTCTTTAGATGAAAAATAATGGAATGATAATTAATGTACTGTTTACCTCAGGATATTTATATAGAAAACATAACCAAAGTTATTGAAAACATAATTATGAATATTTTGTGTTAACCATCTCGCCATGCTTATTAAAAGTGTATACTTAAAGTGATATGTTCTTTAGATGAAAAACAACAACAACAACAACAATGAAATGATTAACAGGAATATACAGTTTATCACAGGATGATCAAAACACATAAATTAAGTTGATGAAAACAATTGAATAAAATGTTTTAACCATTAATCATATCAAATCTATCTTAAGTGAATCTTTGTGTGCATGTCTGAAAACTTGTTGAGATATACAAACTATAAAACGAAATGTAACAACATGTAAATAGGCTGAAACCTCATATAAAAGGTATTAACTTCTTCAAGACATGTTAACTACACCTTTGCATTGATTATACTATTTATTAACTATACTATTTATTGACGACATAATGTTTTAGCATGACGACTGAAAACAATATGCATTTGCTGAGTTTCTAACCAGTACATGTCAACTTCTTGTTAGCACATATACAACCTATGAAAAAAAGTGAGATATGCATATCAGGAATGGCCACATCCAGCAGACACAGCCTCCCCACACAGCCAAAAAGTAGAGAGGAGAAGACTGAGATGAGTTAGCATTTAGAGGAAATATTTAAGAGGTAGTTCTAGTTTTTATGTTGCAATCACTAACTGCTGGTTTTTATGATTCAAGTAAAATGATGCATTTGACAGTTGCAGCAAAAAGGTATAAATTACTTGTGAAACATTTTTCATAACATATATGGATTTACAAAATGGAATACTTGCAAAACTTTGTGATATGGATTTAATGCGAAACATATATGGATTACATATGGAATTTATAAACTCGTTCGTATGTTTATATAACAATATGCATTTGACAGTTGCAGCAAAAAGTTATAAATTACTTGTGAAACATATTTCATAACATATATGGATTTAATTCCAAGTTGACATGGATTACTTGTGAAACTTTGTGATACATATAACACGATCCTGTGAATTTTCGGAATATTATATTTTCCGAAAACTTTTTTTTTATTTTATCGATTTTCTTGCGGTTTTTTTTTATCAGGTGATTACACATGATTTAAATAGAAAAACTGGAATCTTTCAATGCCATATCTTGTTTAGTTTTTGAGAAAATTGGAAAATAAATTCAGTGTCAAACTTCGATTCCGATCGGAATCGACATTTTCCGATCGGAATCCTGAATTTTCCTGTCGGAAAATTTTCCGATCGGAATTTTTCCGGTCGGAATTTTTTCCTATCGGAAAAATTCCGATCGGAAGAGGTGATTCCGATCGGAATGATTCCTGCGTTTATTTACTTCCGATCGGAATGATTCCTGCGTTTATTTAATTCCCATCGGAATTCATGTAGCATTTATCTTTCCGAGCGGAATCAGTCCTGTGGGAAAAGTTATTCGAACATGTAGTTTAATCGCAAACTATGTCGTGTTTATAATTTCCAGTCAGTAAAGTCAGTTGTTGTTTTTCTGATGAAAATGAAAAAACAATAGATTGTGATAAAAGAAAAACACAATGTAAACGCACTATTCTGTAAGAAAGTTATTGTTATTATATTTTGTTGACAAAATCTGACTCTCTTGGTCATGATTGACAACTTGACATTATTGTAATCGTCAACATCGTTTACTGTTTTCGTCAAAATGACTCATTACATTAATTTAGATAATTATCTATATATCTCCATTATTTTTACCTTTTAATACGATAGTGCTGATCAAGAAATACAGCAAAATGATATAGATTAAAGTCCTTTGTTGTGCTCACACAGACACGGTCTCGTGCACTAATACAGCCGTCACATAATACATGTTGTACTTGTATGTGTGTAATATTATATAAAGTTATCTCCAGTATGAATAATTGAAGAAGTGAAATTCGTTATTCAGTTTCTCATTCATGCTTCTATTTTTTAACTTCTCGTACTTTTTGATTTATATTCTAAGATTACTTGTTAGACTTGCTGATCCTTTTCAGTCCTGTCGGTTATTTTCTTGATAAAAGTTAATCTCATTTTTTTTAATTTGAAATTATACAATGCAGATTATGGAGTGTTCTTGATTTGAAAATATCGCGTTAAATACTGAGTTAAAGGTTTCATAGTAAGTTTCATCGTTTTATCGGTTAATCAAAATGGGTACCTATGTTTACTTACTTGTGTAAATTTTATTACATGAAAAGGGAACTTTAAGCTCAACTTGGTTCTAATCGTTATGTTTCCGATATTTCGCATTAACCGGCTAAAAACCTGCAATATTTCATGTCAAAAAATAAATATTTCAAAACGTTTTATCCTTTTCTATTTTAATAAGCGATAAGTTGGTTGATTTTGAATTACATTTGCATGACGCACGGATACATGTATAACTTCTAAATCACCGGCAGAATATGATCTCTTGGGCAGCAGTCCTGAAATCGGTGGAGAACTCATTTTATAAGAGAACATGTTTAATCGACAATGTAAAAGAAATTCACAAATACAAGTTTTTAAATTCATATAGTTATTGTTGTTATTTCACCTAAATTTTACAATAACTTTTGTATTTAAAAAAAAGAGAGAAACATGTAATTCAAGAAAAATCAACATTATCTTTAAACAACAGTGCCAAAATGCCACAAAATACGCCCGTCAAAAAGTTTGGCTAATTTGCCACATTTTTCGTATAAATAAAGAGCCAACACTCTTAAGTGCCTGAAGCAACTTGGCTGGTTATCGAACTTGGCAGAGATATTATGCCTACCAACATATTCACCAAGTTTGATAAAGACCGGATGAAAACTCTTTGACGTAGAGAGCAGAAACAGTAATTTTGGACAATTCAAGGGCCATAATTCAGGAGTGCCTTGGGGGATTTGGCTGGTTATAGAACTTGGTCGAGACATTATGCACACCAACATATTCACCAAGTTTGATAAAGAACTGATGAAAACTCTTTGACTTAGAGAGCGAAAACCCTGCGGACGCCGCCCGCCAACCCGCCCGCCCGCCGCAGGTGTTCCCATAATACGTCCCGTTTTTCAAACGGGCGCATAAAAATCGTGAACAAGTTATAGTATACAGTAGTGTGTTGTAATTACCATCATCTCAGATTTGATGTAAAAGTTACGTTTTAACTTATACTATTTTGAAGATAATGATTATTAAACAAAAAACATCGGTTTAATACAAGAATAATAATTCGGTTAAAATCTGTATGAAATTAGGATCTCTTATTCTCTGTGGTGGCGATCCTTACTGAATTGCGCTTCCTTTCTCCAAGGCTAGAAATGCAATTTATTATTATTTAAGCAAACATAAAATAAACTCAAAAGTAAACAATGCTAGAAACTGACTGTATTTCACGTTCAGAATTTGTAGAACGTAGTCCTGTTATATTTTTCATAGACGCATATACAATCTCACTAAAGTCAGATCTAACAAAATGTTAGATTTGATGACGGCCCGCAGTCACTGTACATAAGTAATAGCGGTTTTCCCCCAATTACTATTTTTAGAAAATGCCAACACAGGAAGCGTATTTATAACGCTCGCAAAATGATCTGAAGATGTCATTACATTAGAAATGCATGCAATACTACATAAACACATATATATATATATCTCCAGTAAAATATGTCTTACGCAAGCTGTCAACACTTTCCATGAGTTAAAATACTATTTTTACGTTCACTTTTGCGATTTTATAGGCGACAATCTGATTGGTTCAACGGGTTGTGATAAAAGCATGTTTTAGTTTCTCGTAGTCAGATCCTGATAGCGTAACGGGTTTCAGGAAATGAAATCAGATTGACGCATACAGAGTGTAATTTAATAAGTTACTTTTCTTGCCTTCGATGTATGTTATTAACTTGGTCTTAGTGATACAAACGATCTATTACAATTATAATAGAGTTTATACATTTGGCAAAAATTCTATAAAACACATGTCAGGCACACAGCTTTCTTCAAATCGATAAGTAAAATATTTTTCTATTATACGTATTTTACGATTAGACTACTAGAAAAATTCTTTCACATTCTGCACTATACAAGCACATTCATCATGTTCATATCTACAAGTAGTCTACAAATCAAATGATAAGTTATAATGAAATGTCCGAAAGAAGTTTTATTTTCGCTTGCATGTTGTTGTATAAAATTTATGTTTAAAACATATGCCTGAACGGAAAATATTAACATAACTATAATATAATTGAATGCGTCATTTTGTTTGAAATACAGTATTCATTCAGTTAAAGTGTGTTATTTATTAATTTATTAGTGCTAAATAATGAACAAGATTGGTTTCAAATGTTTTGCATAACTGGTTATATAAATTCTTTCATTTTGCCTGTGTAAAGAAAAAATATTAACATTACGAAAGACAAAAACAATCATAAAACAAAAATCAATATTAAAGCGATATTAGACCGGAAGTTGTTGAAATTATTAAACAGGTATTTCAAACGACATTAAGACTGTATAGATACAGATGACTGAAAGTTGTTTTAAGTGTTTAGTCACGTATTCGAGTGTACGACTAGTTAGAAAAATGCACGTGTTTTAATAGGACATAATATCGGCTGTGTTTCGCATGAATGACCGCGCGATTCGTGCAAAAAGTAAAGAAATGCCAACTACACAGAAATGTAGTCGTCGGAATAGTATTATATTTTGATTGTATCTTAAATTTATGTTAATCAAAGTTAATAATAAATCGTTAACGTGTGTTTGATAACGACGGGGAATGAGAATCAACCACCTTTAACATACTCATAATTGAAAATTATTTTCAAAGCAATTGTTTTTTTTTAATAATCCGAATCCCATAACTGACTGTGTAAAGACGATGTGTTTTGTTTAACATGATTAATACAATAGTTATATGTAAATTTTAATATTGGGTGTTAAAGATCCTCTCTTGTTAACTTATTTCGATAAAAAAGAAGAAATTTACACGTTTGAGATTAAAGAAAAATTATGACGTTTTCGGGATTCGAACCAACGACCTGCAGAACCACGAGTCAAAGATATAATGTTGAGAAACGGTCTAGATCATTAGGCTAATGCGGAATTTGTACGAATGATATATCATTCCAAATATTTACTTGTTCTGGGATTCAGGGGCGGATCCAGAGTTCTCTTCGCCGGGGGTTCGGTGCCCCCTCCCCCTTCACAAAAATGAAAGGAAGTAGCGCGTTTGGTGTTACCGCACTTCTTTACTCAACCATGCCAACTATATAGCTATAGCTGTTTAATTTGACTGAAAACAGTACACTATTAAAGACGGGAATCTCTTTTAAAAGAGAGAAAGTCGAGTTTCTTTTTTCTTTTTTCCTCGGTGAAGAGGCGACCGCCACCTCCGAGCCCTACGTTTTACATTCTAAAAGCTGAAAGCGGTATTTGTGTATTTCATTTTAATAATGCATAGATTTTGATTACTAAAATAGACCAGATAATTATACATCTATGCGATGTCTACGGTAGAATACTAGGCCTAACCCCCGCCCAAGAGATCTCCAAAAGATTAGAATTGTTCAAGTTATGTCACAACTATCTCATCTACAACAAATTTCCCACAATGCGGATAATTATATTCTTAAGTTGTCATCTATTATATATTACAATTACGATATAAAAATTCACTGCAGTATTTTCGCTAGTCTGGTTCCCATCGTTCTGTTAACTGTGCCGGGCCCGGTCGAGAAGACACTTCCGTGCCGACAACGTAACAAGAATATATATGTGCTCAAACTAAGCTAAACATTAGACGGGTCTCAGTTTTTATCGCATGCATTAGTACAGTGGTTTTATCACTTGTACCCGTCCACTGCTGGATGCGAAATAGACGAGTTTATTTTTGAAAATAGGATGTCATTTCTTAAAATGGACCCGTCCATTTCCTGCTGCCAATTGCCGCAGGCTAACGATTGTCACCTGCTGGTGTTGTACATAAATCAGGAATCTTTATCAAGATAAAGATTCCTGACATAAATATACACGATATGGTGTAATGGTCGAAGCAGATTAAGCTGCAGTCATTTTATTAGATGCTTAAATTGTCATATTTTCAATATATGTTGCTAATAAAAATGAAATGTCGAGGTTTAAAGCTTAAAATATTTCAAAGCGAACTAAAGAGTATAAGCGATATCAGATATTATTGTGAGAATCATCGAATTAATGCTTATAATGAAACATACCAACAAACTTGTGCCCCTATAATCGGTGTCTGGCGGGGGAGGGGGCATTTAGCTTTTATATGGCCACCAAAACATATTGGTCACCTACCATAAATGCGTATGAAAATGAAAATAGCAATGTAGATGCTATTAAATGCCGGAATTGTAAATACCAAAAACAGCCATCATCATCAGCAGCAGCTGCTGCATCATAATCATCATCATTATTATCACCACCATAATCATCATCATCATCATCACAGTCTGCAGTAGCAGCATCTGCAGAACCTACAATAAACAGTTTATTTAAATTACAAAGATCCCGTGGTCTCCGATGAATTATATTGCAAATCTGCAAGCCAAAAAAATAAAAAGAAAAATAACATGTGATGATGATGATGATGATGACGATGTTGTTGTTGTTGTTGTTGATGTTGATGATGATGATGATGATGATGATGATGATGATGATGATGATGATGATGATGTTTGAACACGATGAAACAAATATATCTTATCATTTTACTAAGTTTCTTTTTTAAATTCTGAACTTTTATGTATAACATTGTTATAATCTCCATGAAACAAGAACCGGGAAGAAAAAGGTACTTAATGCTCCTGACTTGCACGTTCTCCTTTTTGTACTCTATGGTTGCATTAGATCACTTAAAAACGCGATAAAAGATGCGAGTCGGGATTTCGCATCGCGTTTAGACGACCTCCTACCGTGATCTTATCGATTTCGCATAGTGTCTTCATTATTTACCAACCCATAGATCGGCGGAGCGAAACGATTGTCCCCAGAAACATCAACACATATCCTGGTTTGGTAACCCGTCTGATATACTAGTTTCACGCGGTAAATAATCGCAAGACTAAAAATGTCATAATTTATTTAGTGCACGGAACAAATTAAATAGTTAAGTTAATGTCATTTTTTACAGCAATAACATTTTGCGGAGTGTATAAGGATATAATGATAATCGCCGTACAAATATATTCGGAAGGTGTAATCGGTGCAAAAATGTAGAAGATTAAGAAGATCAGTTAAAGAAAATTCACCGAAAAGAAAGCGCCCAATTCCTTTTGAAATAGAGTACAGTTTTAAGTTTGTAACCCGTCTTATATACTATTGTCACACGGGAAATAATCGCAAGATTAAAAATTGCATACATATTTTATTTATTTATTGGACTCAACACATTAAAAAAAATAAAATTAGGAGTTAAATAGTTAAGAAAGTGTCATTTTGTACAACCATAACACTTACGGCGTATATTAGGATATTATTGTGATAATTGCTTTACAAATAAAACACGCGAATATTCTTCAAGTGTAAACGGTGCTAAAATGTATTCATTAAGAAAAGCAGTTAATGTAAAAATTGCACGCTTTCTTTTCGGAATAGAGAATACTTTAAAGTTTCTTTTTTATATAAACATTACTTCATAAGAATCCAGCGGAAAAGGGAGGGGGTTATACATGTCGTTAGTGCTATAGTAAAAATGGTTGAACCCAGCGATTCCGAAAGAATCCCGATGTCTCTCATACTCTTATTCATTCTCTATTAAAGCAGAGTTCTGCCTTATTTTATTTATAAGACTCGAAATAAATGTGAATGAGCATCTGAAAAATGCAGGCAATTGAAAAGCTTCATTTATTCCTTAGATTCGAACTTTCGTTAAAATAAGATAAAAAAAATTAAACTTGCAAAGAAACAATTAGACGACATTCTACATTTATTAGACAAATTCAGAATTCATTCAATCAAAATTTACGTTATATTCCAATTAACAGAAATTCAACGATATTTAATTATAAGTGATCATATCAATACATATTGTCATCATAAACTGATAAAACAAAATCATGAGACGCATTAATCATTAACTAAATTCCTTCGTTGACTTATGAGATTTAAATCCCGTTTTTAATAATGATGAGTAAACATATACGCCTATATAAATTAATTTTCAATATTTAGAAAGCTTCATCAAAAGTCCAAAATATTAAGTTTTAGATTAATAGCTAATCATTTTGTTAGTTCCCATTTCCCTTTAAACAAGAATTTTCCAAACAAATTATGAACAAGGACATTATGGTGTTATAGTAAATTCAATTTTAACCTAGCTAGTGCGCCAAAAGACGGACGTACCGAGGTTAATTCAAACTAATAAAATAATTAAATCACCAAATTCAGTTTTTATGACTTTAGATCCTTATCGCAAATCAATTAATGCGGATATTAAAATGATGAACGAATCATCAATTATTACAACTCCGCCCCACGAATCACGTTATCGCGTTAATGTGTTACTTATTTTCTATTGGTTGATGTTTATAAAAGAGGCGTTCCTTTACAAGAGGCGATCAGGGTGCTATACATTAGATATGATGGTCAGTTTTGGAATCCATACGCTAGTTAACTAATACACTTCTGGAGGCCCCTACCATATCGATTGATATGTTCGAACGTTTGTATTAGTATTTTTAAAACCGAAAGCACCACAAGAAGTGAAACCGATTCTTTTATTGATAGTTTCACACGTGATTTTTGTGAAATGACACGAGTCTGTTTCGTGAAATAAATTAAAAATATTACTAAGATTATGTATGTTCAAGTCGGATTTCTAAAAGTCGATTATTTCGAAAACCCAATAATTTCATGTTTCCATTCGCTGAATAAATAGTGTCATAAGTCTTTGAGATGTTTTTCTACACGCCTTGCAATCATTGACATCGAAAAATGGTATTTAATCACATAAGTGTCACCCAAACAGGGTTTACATTGTTCACTTCTCAGTCAGAAAAAAAACCAATGTATCGAAAAGCAAACGGTGAAGATCCTGATCAGACGACGCGGATGTGCCGCCTGGTCTGGATGTGCACTGTTTGCTTAAGGATAACAGTCGTGTCACATGAAAGAAAGAATTATTTGAAATTTATGTGCGCTGAGAACAGTCGCAATTTTACAACAACAACAACAACAATGATATCGGTTAAAATAATAAAAACGCGAGTATATTTCTTTTATAATTTTATTAAACTGTGATTGTGCAAGTATTGTTTGATTTATATAAAATGTCCATGTTCATCATGTTTTTATTCACGCGTTAAGATCAATTACATTCTTGTTATATTATATTGTCGTTATCTAACATTAACAGATTAGACATAATAGTTTACATTTCAAAACGTTATAATAGTCGGAATAAATAATTTTAGTTAGTGCAGATATAGGAAATATTTCAAATAGTCTTAGAAAAATAGATAAAAATTTACAGAATCAGAGGGATCGAGTTTTAACAGGTATGGGAGAAATGGAGTTGTGAACACGTGCCAGTAATGACATATTCTCAATTCGGTTTGACACCGATCATTAAATTTGATATGTGAAATGTAATGCGTTTCAAAGCAGAATTAATAATTTTCTATCGTGCTGAAAACGGTAGCTAACAAAAATTATGATGATTATCTATTATAATTATGCTATACAACACATTGATGTAACGCGAGAGCTTAACTTCAGCGGATTGGAAGGGTATGCTACTATGCTGAAAAAATGGTAGCTAACACAAAAATGACGATTTTTTGTTGTTTTGTCAAATAACGTATACTTTAATTTAAATATTCACTGTGTTTCATATTTTTAAAGTATATTATCAATATCAGTTTAAAACTTAGTTTAATAATTAATAATCTTTAATTTTTTGTAAGCGGTTGACACTTTTATTACCAATAAGATGTTGATATCCATTAAAGTTGTCATGGTTATATTGCCCGAGGCAGATAACTTATCGGAATTTTAGGGATTTTACATCCATACGTATAATCAACCGTGACCGCATATTAAGAAACGACTTAATTAAAATTACGAGCAAAGTAATACCATTCATTATTAAAGTTCACCTAAATGTATTATAGAAATAAAGTTTTATATTGGACACATTTACTTAGCAAATGAAAATCTTGTACGGGAATATCTGACACAAATATTGTTTACAGAATTATTAGTTATTTATTGTTATTAATAATCAAAGTGAACTTAAATATACATACAGAAACTTTATGTGTGTTAAATAACAACAAAACATCACCATCTACATTAAATACAACAAAACTTTGTTGTGGACACCTTTGCTATTTCCCACGTACAAAACGTCCACAATTGTTAAAAGATCTAACTGGTAACGAGTCCTTTATCACAAAAAATAATGCACGTTATGAGGAATGTGTCTTGTGTTCTTGAATTCGCATCTGGTATCATTTTACGGCAAAGGTGAAAATTATTAATTTATTTAGTGCATAATGAAATGTCACATTTTTCATTTCACTAAACCGCGAATGCAAGTTAATGCCCCAGGCCCAAGCAAGTCGATATCGATAAATTGCAATAGCAACGCAACTTCTTTAAACACGAAGTATATTTCGTGTTTAAAGAAGTTGCGTTTCTAATTACTTTCAGCAGTTATATTTATCGTCAAATAAATTAGAAGCGCAACTTCATGAAACACAAAATATATAAATCCAGATATATATCCTGTTTAAAACAGTTGCGTTTCTAATGTAACATACGTGTAATTATTATTGGATCAATTTTTGCCTTTACAAAATTCAGTAAAGCATAACTTAAACCTCAAAACAGGATTCGCAATAAAAACAGGATATCGCAATAACTTTTTTTCTATGTGAAGGTTATATAAATCAACAAATTATCTCTCTTCTTTTTTAATTCAGTTTGCACATATTTTTTTAATTAATAAAACGACCATAGTTTAAACGGGGCGGATCGCTAGTTTTTCAAAACTTTAAGTAGAATATACTGGGGCGAATCCAGAAAGTGTTCAGTGAGGTTGTTTGAACCCTCCTTTTTTAAGAAGTGTGTGTGTGGGGAGCAATGTTTTATGTTCATGGAGATTTTGGTATGAAAGTTGGATATTATCAATATCATACAACTGTCGCAAACGAACCCCATTTCCAGAAATCCTACATCCGAGCTTGAATATGTATGATGCTGAGGTAGTTAACTTTTAATCTCAAAACAGAATATCGCAGTATACTTCAAAAATTTGTTCTATATTTTAATGCGCGTGTTGTCTGCGTCGTCACAATACTAATTGTCATTGTAATCATAATGATCAAGTTTGGCTTGGTTATTAAATTGCAACTCAATTTCAGCATGATTTTTTAAATTTGTTCCAGAAAAACATAAAATCACATATAGATAAAGCACTTACACTAAAATCTTTAAAAATGCATTCGGAGGCTCAATATGCTTACTGTGATTTAACTTTTAGGACCTGTTCCGCATTCAAAACAACCTTATCATACATGTAACATAAAGCCCCGAATCTAAGAATGGAGACCAGTCTCACAAGCAAGCAATCCGTTGAAACGTTAACCTGTCTCAGAATTGACAATGGAAATTCGCGAGCATAGAGTTGAGATCTCTCCGGAAACGAGCGAGAGCTCGCGCAAATATTATCACGCGAAAAGATGTTTCAACTCGACGATTGCTAACCCGGTTACTGAATTTCCAACCTTAAGTAAATTCGATTTTACAAGTAATTTTTTGCCGAGTCTTTGTTTTATTAATTCAAGTTTACCACGTTATTCAGAGTAACTATCTCTTAAGCTTACACAATTACGTAATGTATTATACTCAATCAAGCAATTTCTGAACAAATAAAGTCCTATTCCAACTTCAAATAAACACGGTAGGTATTAACAAATCAACCATTGCAATTTATTTAGTATTTATAAGTTTAATTAATACACGTATCCACAAAATTCTAAACATCACGATTTGAGGGAATACCGATATACACCGCAATGTGACACTTTAAGAGTCAATTAATTTTAAAGTCAATTTATTTGATTTAAAAACAGGATCTTAAGCCAGTCTACATCCTTCCATACAAACATCACTCTCAATGCAGTAGGGCAGAAAATAGACTGGCTATTATAACATTTTGTTAGGATGCATAAAACTATAAAAAGACAAACAAACTTTTTATCAGACCAGCGGCTATTCTAGCCTTATACATGTTATAGTCGAAATAAATAATTAGGATAGTGCAGATTATAGAAGTGATTAAAAATAATCATAGAAAATAGATAATAAGATAAAAGTATTAAAGAAAAAGAGGGATCGATTTTTAACAGAGGAAGTTATTTGTTCATCATTTCTGGTTGATCTTTCGGGTCTAAATAATGCGTTTTACAAAAAAAAACAAACACGCCGGGAACCGCTCGTTAAGCTGTTGCTCTCTTGTAGTGGGATTCTTGCAACTGGCACCCACACTGGCACCCACACTGGCAATGATCTTTGTAGCCAGGCTTTATGGTTTATTCACGGAGAAGAAGCAGTGATACGAGTATATGTCAGTGACTAAAACGATATGGAACTATTGACATTTGTAATTAATGATATATTGGCAATTCGGTTTGAAATCGATCAATATTTTACATGTAGATGTGAAAATAAGGATAGTTTATAGTTTATTTGGAGGCTTGTATGAAAATTAAACGGTCAGGCCCAGCGCAGCTTGGCGACCGTTTAATTTTTCATACAAGCCTCTAAATAAACTATAACGTATATAATGGTCGAAATTATTTTTGTAACTGACAAAACAGTCGCCGCCTAAATTACCATGTATGGGTGTGCAGACGATCAATAGTCAAACTGAAAGTAGTTTTGTGACGTTCTCATTAAATGACCCGTAAACATGTACTGAGATAATATTATAGAAAGTGAATTATGAAATTTCTTTATCTGAAAACACCATGTGAACAAACTAATTCTTACTAGGAAAAAAAACCTGTATAGCAGTCTGTCCTTGGGATGAGAAACAAGGGTTCGTCCGTGGAAGTTCCATTTTACCATTTCCTTCATTAATAAATCATTCATAACATGGCAAAAGAGTTTATATCCAGATCAACGCGCTCATCCGTGTATTCTGATCACGATCGACACTTCTCGCTGTTAGATTCACTAGATTATATAGAGGAAATCGACCTTTATTAAACACATTTCCGACGCGCGACATAATGAGAATTAAGGTTCATTGGCTTAAAAATAATTTCAATCATTATTACCCTTTAAAGGCAGAATAAATTGCTGCACATACTTTGTAAGCGGTTTGATAATTTTATAACAGATAAGATGGCCATATCCCTAAAAGTTGTCATGGTAATGTTTGCTCGAGGCAGATAATTTACCGGAATTTGAGGGATTTTACATGCGTAATAATACATTCAACTTAGAACTAAATTTAAAAATTAGCAGAAAAACGCTCATCTGAACTGCATTATTATTTTTGGAAATAAAGCTTTATATTGAACATTTACTAAGCATGTGAAAACCCTGACACAAATGTTGTTTACAGAATTAAATAGACTAAGTTATCTATTTTTTAATAATCAAATTGAACTACAGAAATTAATACTGTACAGAAGGTGTATTTGCGTTCTTTACTGTCGACAGAAACCCGACGGATTGAAACCTGTTATAAAATGAATACTAGTATTTTACCAATTATAATTTCAACCACTAAGTCGGTAAGTGCTTATACATGACAGAGCGATCTAAAACTTTAGCTGGTCGCGCGGCTGCGCTGCGCTATGCTGATTATAGTCCGTAAATTCATTTTATATGAATGAACATCCGTATTTAAATAAAAATTCTTTGTAGTAATTTATTTTATCATATCCCATGTATATTATACATAGGCATTTATGAAATTAAATATCAATATGATTTTGACAATAAACTGTAGAATTATGAAACAAAATAGATATTTGAATTTAGCTGTAAGTTGTTTTCTTTTACTTTAATATAAGAACATGTATTCAAAATTTCAGCTAGCTACCTTATTTCAGCATGGTAGCATATTTACTTAGTAATACTGGGAAATCATTCAATGACGCGTTAGTAGAGAAATAAAGAAATAAATTTCCCCCAAAATTGAAAAATACTGGATTTCCATTGAACAAAATAATTTTTTAACCTCTAAATTGGCGTGCAAATGACTTATGAGCAGTCTAAATCAAAATAAAATTTGTTCTTCATTGCGCCTTGGTAATTTAGAACAGCTCGCATGTTAATCACAAATATATGTCCATTTAAAGCCGTTTTAAACTGTAACTTATTTAGAAAGTTAGTGTTTCGAAACACGTTTATAAGTTGACACTTATTACATGTAGCTACATTTGTGCAAATAATCTCTATATTGTTAGAGACCGCCATTTTTTAAGTTTTATTAGCATAAGTAATATTTTAGCCCCGAATAATGGTTTAATGTTGGGTTATATTCTCAATGAAAACATTTTTAATTTTAACGGGGTATCTAATCTGCAGACTAAAATAAACTTATCTACATAATTAAAATAATTTAAAAAAAACGCATCATTTTAAAGCGTTATTTTTCTTAATAAGGACATTTTAATTCAAAGAAATGTAAAGACCACTTTCCCAGCGATCGCTTATCAAGCGATAAGTGAAACTCCGCCTGCAACATTTAGTGCGCATGCGTGAAAGATAACGTTCCCAGGTCAGTTCAACGATAATATGCGCTAAATAAAAACATGTTACTGAAAATCTCAAGATTAAAAGGAAGATTTATATACTGAGCGAAAATGTGAAATAGGATGATATCAATGCATGGCCGATATAGAATTGTTTTCTGCCGTATCTTCTTAACGTTATGTTACTTCAGGACCAATTAATTCAAATTTATACATTCGATATGTACATCTCAATGTCTTTTTTTAATGAATGTTATAAGTTTAGTTTATATAAGCAAGCACAATTGCTCCGTGAGGTTTTATTTCTTCACTCGCTTTTATTCAAATGTATGGGATCTGTTTGTTTTGTCAGATATAAGCGTTGAAATGAATTTTTATTCGTTGTATAAAGATTTCGTCCAACTATAATACACAGCAGGGGCGGATCCAGGATTTCAGCAAGGGGGGTTCAACTCAGCGAGTCATATTTTTTAACAGCGTCGAATTGCAACTGGTCTTAAACATCAGACATTCGGACACGTCCAAGGTTCTCAATAAATAATGTTTGTAACAGGCCCCTATGAGTCCTAACTTATCAAGGGGGTCCGCGGGCCTGCTCCCCCGGAAAATTTAAAAAATAAATATGCGTAGTCCTGTATTCTGAAGTATTTTGTGGAATTTATAGTTTTGAACTACTCCTTCATACTTTATTGTAACTATTTCATTGTGAGCAGTAGTGATGCGATTTTTAGCACTCGGATACAAATACTCTGCCTCATTATCTGAGTCTAGATATGCGACTTACAATGTTTCAACTCAAGAAGTTGCTAATTAGAGAAAACAAAACCTGCCGAAATGGCTAAATCAGGGTTCCCAGTTTCTGGTCAATATTTTCGCCAGTTGGAAAATGTTGAAGACATTTTAGATGAACTAATAACTGTTCGTGGTGGGATGGGGTTTAGAGAGAAAATTAGCTGTGAGATGCTTAAGGTTTCCCTACTGGACAAAAAATATCATTATCTTGAATCATCACAGTCCTGTCTAAATTTGTCAGAATAATAAAATATCTTGTTTTCGTAAAGTTAAAATCTACAAACAATGTTGAATTAGTGTATAAGAAGTCTCATAATCTAGCAATATTGTTTTTAGTTAGAAATAATTTGGAAAAACGTTGCGGTGCTAACATAATCTTCGTATGGTATAAAGTATGTTAAGGCCGGGGATTTTTTGACTATTGAATGCTTAATATTCACAAACAGCGTGAAATTCAGTCCCTACTGAAGCCCATACCAATTAAAGCAGAAACGAATGTGTAAAGATTTTAGTACTAAAATCCTGAAACGACATTGGCGTGCCCGGCATATTTTTGAGGATTTTATATATTTTTATGATTTGTGCATTACTTTACCTTAGTGAATTACTATATGCGAACTTACAGCAATTGTGCTCATGGTCATTACTTTTTTGTCTTTGATGACTCGCCGCCGGACGTGATAACGAAAATACATGTATATTTTTTATTCCACTTCATTTCTTTCTTGTATTGCAAATAAAAGCATAAGAATGAATGTTACATGTTATTCCACAGACTCAAACTGCGAATTTTAATAAGTTGCAAACGGGTCCGGTGATTAATCAAATGCCCATGACGATAGATTTGAGGACGCACGAAACATGCAATTTTGATTAAAATTAAAGCAGATTGGTCACATACAGTGACAAATGTGCAGGGGTGCGAAGTTGTTTATTGGCAATACACTGGTTAGAATTGAGAGCAAGTATGAGCATGAAGTCCAAATTTGACACTCAAGACGATCACAGAGGCCGCATTTTTCAAATGAAACAATTTTTCACCCAACTTGTTGTCCATTTCTTTCTGGAAAGCATTTATATTGATTCGTATCCACAAACTTTGAACCTCTAACCACCCGAGACAAAAAATCGGAGAAATTAGGGGGGTTCGTCCGAACCCCCCGAACCCCCTCTGGATCCGCCACTGCACAGAAAACTAAATCTAAATCACGTTTTGTTGTTGTTGTTGTTGTTTTAAGTTTCAGTTCCCTTTGGATGTATGTTTGTTTGTAAAATTTACTTTATTGATTGGGGTTTAATTGTAAAAACATTGTAAAATAAATGGGGTTACCCTGAAAAGGGGCCTGAAAAAAAATCTAAATCACGTTAAGAAAAGCAACCTCAGAAAAAAATGCAGCGAAGTTTTATTTCAAACAACGTTTGATATTTACAGAAACGTTTTCAGAAAGATTTTTTTTATACATTTTACTTTTACATTTTTATTCCTATGTTTAATATTATTTATGTAAAACGGCGCCACCGTATTACATAAAGCGAGCAAAAATCGCTACAATCTTTACTATCAAAACGGAAATTGAACCAATTAAAAATTCACTGGAAATAGCCATGAATACTGAAGTTAGAAGTAGTTAACTTTTCTCATATATGTTATTTACAATGAAAAACACATAATATAATTATAACATTTCTGTCAATCAAAATGTTGTCTCGCATTCTTACAATAATAATTAAACCTAGTTTTTGTTTTAAATTGGCCACTTTATGCCAACAATTGATCATTATTTTAAACACATGCATGTCGCATAACTCTACCATGACCAGTTTCTACAGTTAAGACGTTTCTACTATGAAATCAGTGATAAAAATTGTTGGTGGGCTCAGCATTATTTTATTTAAAAGTAGAGGTTAGAGTTTGGAAAATCTGAAAATCAACATTTCCCAGAACTATGTACAGCGAAACACCGCTAATAAGATTGGAATTGGTACTGGGTAAAATTGGTAAAAGATATTAGGTGGTCTACATTTGTGTTCTCAATTTCTGTTTGATCTTTATGGGACCTTCACTGTAGTGATCATTCAAGCTTTGATAGGGGTACTACAATTGCTGGTCAAAACAAATAACTGCAGTATCATTTTATTTCGCGGGGACGAATTTTCGCGCAAATCCCGTAAAAACAAAGTCGCGGGGGCATAAATTCACGCAACTGTGTTTTCCTATAAAGAAACACTGTTACATGGTTTGATTTTGCCGGGGTTGAATTTCGCGCTCTTGTCGCAGCGCGAAATACGCGAAAATTAAACCCGAGCGAAATTGAATGATTTAACTGCACACCACAGCCATAAGTTCAATAACTAATAATTAAGTGAATTCATTTATTTTCTATGGATTCTAAACTTCGTGTGCAGGTCGATCCACATAAGTGTAACTTTACCAAAAAACCACGGAAATTTTCTGCCCCCGAAAATAAGGCTTTTACATCAAGTTGAACACAATTTTTATAGCAGAAATTACTGACGAAATTACGGTTAATGTTGACAGGGCAAATATAGGACTGTCTTTGCTCGATCTTAAATATATGATGTCAAATTAAGCAATGAAAAGGATTAAACTGCTAGCATATTCAGACATGTAGCACTACTTTTAATGCAAATTAGTTGTCGTTAGCATAACAGGTCTCTATTGACCCATAAATGATCTTACTAGCCAAGAATATCAAACAACATCATGCGCACACCTTTATATCTGAAACTAAACCATCTATCATCCGGTTGCGAACAGGTTGCGCACGCTGCCAAGAGACTCCCCAACTTGAGTCGCCCGCTCAGATTTATTTTCATTGTATGAACTGCTATATAGAAATGGATCGTGGTCTAAACGTGGGTGGCAAACATCGCTTAAGAGATACAAAAATAGATGTTCATGCAACAACTGCAAATTCTCGTGATAATTGTAGTAATACGGTCTAGTTAAGTTAAACTTCTTGTCACATAAATGGGTTTGAACGGTTGAGAAAGCACTTGGCAATAGTTTTGCGCACTCTGCATGTTACCTATACAGATGCGCCATTTGTATTTGTAAATAAAGTGCTTAAATCTAGTACCATTTAATTGGATCACTCGGAATTTTTGGGTCCGGTAAATATACTGAAAGGATAAAGAAACGCAGGGTAACATTTGTTCCGATATATTAAGAACGCGTTCTCCAAATAAAGTGAAACTTTGTGTATTGAGTTATTAGGTCATGATACACCTTAACATGTGTCGAAAGTGAATAAAACTTGTCTCCACTGCCTCAGTGTAAACCGTCGTGGAGCATGAGCTTTCGAACCTGCCTATCCAATTGTTACCCTGCGTTTCTTTATCCTTTCAGTATAGATGTCAAACTAATACTTAGTAAAAACATTATTACATGTATTATTATTATTATTATTATTATTATTATTATTATTATTATTATTATTATTGTTATTCATATTATTATTATTATTATTATTATTATTATTATTATTATTATGTTTTTGTCAGTATCATATCATATTTTTTGAACTTTTAAATTGAACAGTGCGATGACGATTTCATACGCCCTTATTGAATATTATAATAAAATGAATGTATAATGATGAATGTCAGGTAAGACTAAATGATCGAAAGAAGTCTGCATTGTTTCATTACTTATTAAGTGGAATTTCCGAATGGAATGAGTCCTATCGGAAAATAATCAACAAATTCCATTCGGAATGATTCCGATCGGAATTAGTGTATATAGAAAAATTCCGATCGGAAAATGTATGTCGGAATGTTTCCTATCGGAATTTTCCGACAGGACTGATTCCGATCGGAACCGTGAAATTCCGACGGGAAAAACATGTTTTCCTATCGGAAGAATTTTCGTTCCGATCGGAATCGCATGTTTTTTAACCATGTTTTTTTGCAATATTTCTGTTAATTTCTAAAGTTCCACCATGAAAATTTCCAAATTAAGAGTTGAAGTTACACGCTTTCGAATGATGTATAATAAAGCTGCCTTGCTTTTAAAATGAAAAAAAAGTTTTCGGAAAATATAATATTCCGAAAATTCACAGGATCGTGTTATATGGATTTAATTCGAAACATGGAATACATATGGAATTATAAACTTACTCGAATGTTTGTATAACAATTATTTAATAGAATAGTAAACATAAATATTGCACAGGTTAATGCTTTAGTGGTTTTTGTGCAAGCGTATTTTAATGAAACATCTGTACGGAATTATTTAAACAGCAGCATGACATGGAACTATCAAACAAACAATTGTGACTTATAAAATGAAATATTTACATTATACATTAAATGTGAAAATAAAATTGTCCATTAAAAATAAAAATATGAAATTTAATGTGAAACACAAGATACAGAGTTAACAATTATTTAAAATGTTAGAAGATATCAATAATGCATTGCAATACTGAGTATTAATCACAACTGTGGAGAAATAGTATTAGATTGTGTATATTTAATATGTAACAGACAAAAAGTTGCAACATATATAGCTCATGGATTTATCGTGTACATAAAACGGGAACATAATATACAGTCTACAGATTAATCATGCACATAATATGAAATAATCTTCAAATGACTGATTTATCATATGCAAATTTCGGCTATAAATTTGTGCGAAGCCTTGATAACATTTTTCAAAATAATTTTGAATGAAACTTGATTTGATAAAGCAATTTTCTGTAAATAATTTGAAACGGTTCAATTTTAAGCAGAATTTATTGTTTCTGATCTTATTACAAAGGTAACGCCTAAAAATATTCTTCCGCCATGAACTAGAATTATCTCCCGTAAAACGGTTATCCATACAAATTGTTATCTATAAAAACAAGTACAATCAAAGTACTGAAAGTACATTACATGAAATATAGACTCTTACGCAGTAGTTATCAGTAAAATAAAATAACAAAAGGATAAAACAAAAACAAACAACAACCAAAAAAACCACAACAACTTGTAAACTAAAGTAAAGATATGCGTAGTAAAACAGTCACCATAAAATGAAGTCTTGACATTGCAATTTTAAAATTGTAACCTGGATATTAACTTTTTCCGTCAAATATATATTTTTTACTGGTTTGAAATGAAAATGTTTATTTGATTTTTCACAAAACGTTTTCCCTCTAACCTTGTTTTATATATATATATATTCTCACTATCAGTTTTTATAGAAAAAAAGAAAAAATGCGTCGACACAGGTGTATCACATAAAAAGGTCATTTATCAACTTTTTATCTAATTTTAATGACAAGTTCAATTAAATATTTCACTTCTTCAAAAGACTTCTTGAGACATACTGGCGTCAGAAAACCGCAAAAATTCGCTTGCGTGTAGACGTATATCATAAACAAGTTAATTTATCAAACTTTTATCTGATTGAAATGTCAAGTTCAATGGGAAATTTCCTGTCTTTTCAAAAGGTCTATTCAAATATCACGCCACTCCTTAAACCACAGAAATGTGCTGACACGCAGGTGTGTATCATAAACAACTTCATTTATCAAACTTTTATCTGATTGAAATGACAATTTCAGTGAGAATATTTCCCGTCTTTTCAAAAGGTCTATTCAAATATCACACCACTCCTAAAACCACAGAAATGTGCTGACACGCAGGTGTGTATCGTAAACAAGTTCATGTATCAAATTTTAATCTGATTGAAATGACAAGTTCAATGGGATATTTCCTAACATTTTCAAAAGGTCTTTGTTAATGAAAGTATATTTAGATTGTATTCATCCACACACCTGCAATATTTAATCGTGAGAAAAAAGCTGCGTGGAAAGATAACGCCCTGCCTACCATCTCTATATAAGTAGACCGTTTCACTCGCTATAGCATTCACAACTTTAATCTTCTGTGGAAACAACTTTTAACTTACTAAAATTAAGATGGAACCTACCTACGACAATGCTGGATTTTTAACAAAAGTCAAAGGTAAATTTGGCTATAGTAGAGAGGTGTCGCTAACTAAATGGAATGAAAAACTTTTTGTGCATATTAACGATAATTCGAAGTGTTGGGACAACGGTGCATTCGATAAGACGAAAGGAAAATGTCTTTCGTTCAACTGGATCCAAGCAAACAGTTTAAGAACATGTCTCCAAGAACTGGATGCGTATGCATCTCAAATTGAAGCTGAACTGGTGAGTATTTGTAACATGAAAATAAATCTATTAATATTAACTTTTACTTTTTTATAAAACATTTAGAATGTATAGATATGTATTTACTATAAAATTTGATCGTTTAATAGGAATAAATATATAATTTTTTTTATAGCTTACTGGATTGCCAAACACCCAACAAGCAGCCGCTTTCAACGAACCGTTTGAGGGCGAGACAGTTAAAGGTCCAGTACTTGTGTTATCAGGTGAAACCAAGCAGACTGGCTCTGCCAAAACTGAGATTATATATCAGCGAAACCGTTATCATCCATATTAACAGATGGATGAAACCGAGTACAAAGTAAAACTTTTTCAACAACAGATTGTAAAATTGTTACAAACAATTGAATATAAAACAGATGAGTATAATGAACTTAAACAAAAATCAGAAGCGTTAGACATTGAATTAGCAAACACTCTGATTCGCATGTCAGTTTTAAAGCTTGAAATTCGAGATATGCGAGAGAAATTTGAAAACACATTTATCTGTGAAAATGGCGAATTTCAGTGACTATGATTTTGAAGCTAACTATGTATCTAATCATGTATACAGACCTATGAGAAACATTGAACTAGTTATAAATTCAGTTCGAAACTTTACAAATTGGGAAATAATCGTTACAACGTTTGATATTATATTTGTTTATGAACAATGTAATTCTCTCATAGGTTTACCAAATCTATATGGAGTACAATCGGATGACTTAGGTTATGATTTATTAAGATCTGAAGAAGCATATTAATATTTATTGTATTAAAAGATTATCCTTTATTTTGGAGGGCATAACGTACACGTTTTAGTTGAATATAACTTTCAATATTGGTGGGCGGATCTATATGATTTTAAACCAATGATTATACTCGGTAAACATTATGCTCATAGTTATGTGATCATTCTTCATTGAGACACCTAAGGAACACTATAATAAAGCAAACTTTATTTGTGGACACTTAAAAATGGTTAAAATAAAAAAAGACGGTTTAAAGAATATTTATTGTGCTACGTGCAAATCATGGATGACAGAATTTTACGTCTCTCGTCATTTATATAGTAAATCTCACTTTACTAAAAAACACTTTGAAAAGAAAATATACAAAAGGAAAAGTAAACTATCAACATGTTCGACTACAACGCAGAAGTTTAAAACACCTGAAAGAAAAGAAGAGTATGAGTACGAAATCAAAGGGGATACGATCAAAAAGTGCAGGCACACTCATGAAAGCGTGTTCGAAGATTGCAGCGATGCGAGTCAACCTTCTGCGTTAGATGAACATTCTTCCGTCAAAAAAGAACTTTTCGAAAACCAAGAGACAGTACACAATACATTTACATGCGTTCCACAAAATCAATTAGGTTTACTTGACCTAAACGGCACCTGGGACTTTTTATTCGATGATGAAAATGGCGCGAGTAGTTCAACTAACGCAGGACAGTCTACTGAAGATATGATGCAAACCGAATTAAATTCTTCGAAAGAATTTCCTATCGAGATACTTAGTGGCGTGTTTCCAGAGTGCGCCGATCAGCACGACAATCAAATGTCGTTTCATAAGTGCCAAACGTGTAATCCAACAACGTATAAAGACTACGAGGACTGGTAAATTTCACATAATGCAAACATGAATTTGTGTGAGACATTGTTCTTCAGTGATTGTCTAAAATCGTCAAAGTACGTGAAATACGTAGATCGTCTATCAACCTATCGCTTGTGGCCTAAACAGTTGAAACAAGATAAATATGAGCTTGCTCAAGCTGGATTCTTTTATACTAAAGAAGGAGACATAGTGGAATGTTTCGCTTGCGGGGTGATTGTAAGTCAGTGGAAAGCTAATGACAAACCTCTCGTTGAACACGAAAAGTGGTCTCCAGATTGCATTTACATCAAGGTTATAGGAAGTGGAGAAAATAAGTTGGATATTCTACCTCAGTGGTCTTATGGAACATTATCTTCGCTAAATATGGATCTTTAAGTCTCAGTGAAACAAAAACAAAATGGAATCAAATAAAGTGTCACTCATGCAGTCTTACTTCGACTTCTTTTATGCGAAGGAAATATCCAGGATAATGTATACTGTATTCAAGAAAAAATGTGAGGGTTGTCAACATTCTTGTTTATCTCAGATGGATCATACGTGTCTTACATTGTCAAACAAACAGCTGTTGGAATAATATTTCGAAGACATATTAAATATCATTGACGAATGTGATATTTTAATGAGATGGGAAGCTTCGATATCTGCCCTTGATGTGTCTCCTGAACTGCTTGAAATGTATAAACTGAAAATTTACTGCAAAGACTGGCGGGAAACAGACATGAAAACTTCAAATTGGAAAACTAAAATGATAAACATGACAGTTCAACTCTTGAAGTTGGAAAGAAGATTCAACTAAACATTAAATAGAACTCTTGATAGAAAAAAATATGTAAAGAAAAAAAAACAGTTTTAGCAAATATTACATTGATATGACTTGTTTATACTGATATGTTTTGTATTGATATGTTATATATGTACTGATTTTTAGCAATAGCTGGTGTTGGTATATAATAAAATAAACATCATAAACTTAAAATGTGGTTTTCTATTGATTTGATTAAATATATTATCATTGAAAACCTCGGAGTCTATGTTGACAATTTTCCCAGACCTTTAGTTCGCTTTCATATAAATTCAGGTGTTAACTGTTTTCTGAATTCATTTTGATACATATCTTTGAGATGGAAAGTGTCGTACAGTTAGAAGTGGACTCTACTGCTTAAGTTATAGGTCAGTTTAAAGTACTTTGCTTGCAGTAAATTGGTTTTATAAAGTGACACTTTTACATCTTATGATACGTATAAAAATGATTTCAAGAATTTTTTCAACACTTTTTTACAGGTCCTACCAATGTTGGAAACACTAGTTTCGTATTCCAGTTACTGAAACATGTCGATGGAGCTTTCACTAAACCGATAAGGGCCATTTACTTTTGCTACAGTGTAGATCAACCCCTGTACGCAGAAATGAAAGCAGTCATACCCAACATAACATTTTTTGAGGGTCTTCCCACCAAGGCTGAACTCGAAACATGGCATATGAATGAACCTGGAGAAAAAATCTTGATAATCGATGATATGATGACAGAAAGCGCGCGAAGTAAAGACGTGCTCGACATTTATTGCAAATACGCACACCACTTTAAATTCTTTTGTGTTCTCATTTGTCAAAATACGTTTTGCCGAGGCCTTAGAGACATTTCTCTAAACACGCATTACTTCTTTCTGTTTAAAAACAGTCGTGATGAACTACAGATACAAACTTTAGGTCGGCAGATCTTGCCTGGTCAAGTGAAATATTTTATGGATGCCTACAAGAAGGCCACTACCAAGAAATATGGATATCTTCTAATCGATCTCTCCCCCCATTCAGATTCTAAATATAAACTGCGAACAGATATATTACCAGGACAGTTGATGACCGTTTATCAACCTGAAAAGACAGCAGTATGAGTGAGATAATTCAGAAAGAAAAAGACTTTTTACGTTTGCTTATCTATGCTTCACAAAACCAGAAGAAAACTTTAATATTAGGCATAGAGAAGGCGCAGATTCACGCTATTGTTCAGATTGTACACTCACCGGCATTTCTAATTACACACTTTTTATAGACGAAAATAACTATCAAAATATTTGACTTTTTCTAAAATCTGAAAAAAGTAATTGGATTAAGTTTTAACAGCGAATTATTATAGCACTGACATTCTTAAACTAATTGCACAATAAAATAGTTCTGTGAAAGCATTTGTAGCGTAAATGACCGTCGCCGAATATGACGTCACGTGCATCGCGTTACGTCATTTTCGTACACTCAACATGGTATTCAATCATCGTAATATCAACGTTATGCCGTAGTTATTCTAATTAAAACAATTTAAGGGCAGTAAAATGAAGGTAAAGAATTGTAACTTACCTGTCTTACTGACGTGCCAGCTTGGAGCATTCCAACGGCACGCGCTCTCTCTACCAAAGTCATACGCGCCATTTTTTGTGAGTTTTTATACCGGCCTTTTTATCTCTGGCTAGAATTCTAATGATTTTGGCTAAATTCAAACTTGCCTAACATTTTGTACATGTGTGCACGAGGAAAATGCTGATTTCAAATTTTCGTCTCGCATGAATGAACTCGAATGGGGATTTTCGTGTAACGTGCTACGATTAGACATCAACTCCAGGTACAACTCCCGTTATAACCAATTACCATAAACACCATGTTTTGATAGTTATTTTCGTCTATAAAAAGTGTGTAATTAGAAATGCCGGTGAGTGTATATAATGTTTTGCATGGTTATCGACCTCTACCCGATAAAGATAAAATGCTGTTATCTAGAAAGAAAAACGTTATTCGTCTATTTGTAAGCAAAGGAGTGTCACTGAAAAAGAGAAAGGAATTGCTTTTTAAATATTCTAAATACATTTTACCTTTAATTTATGTAATCAAAAGCGAACTGTTATAAAAGAAAATGGCGCGTGAAATGGTACTCGTTCCTAAAATTAAATATGAGCAATTATTAAAACTTTCGGATCCGATAGAAAAAACGGAACAAACAGGCGGACATTCAGAAAATCGAGATGAACACCTGTCTACACCTTTGAACTCAACAGAAACTAGTTCCAGCGAGAAGCAAATACTCATCAGCAGTAGTAGAGATGAAAATGACAACACAACAACACAACTCGACAAACCGAGACTTTACATAGATAAACCTTTATCCAAAATGTCTTTCGGAAGAATAAAGTTAACAGGTTCAAGAAATAAAAGGAAAAAAGGCGTAACAACGAAGACTCGCGGAAAAAAGTTAACCAAATTGAGTGAAATGAAAAAAGGGATCAAATTGCAATGGATTAACTACACCATATAACAAGGTAAATATATATATTTGTTCGTTTATATGTAAGAACATCCAACTCATCAATCAAACATTCATTGATTATGCAGTTGAAAGTACATTTTTCGGTTAAAAATGGAAAAAAGTCCACACGAATGCGGGTCAAGTAAACAAGTTCATTTATCAAACTTTTTATCTGATTAAAATGACGAGTTCAATGAGAATATTTCCTGTCATTTTAAAAAGGTCTATTCAAATAGCACGCCACTCCTTAAACCACAGAAATGTGCTGACACGCAGGTGTGCATCATAAACAAGTTCATTTATCAAACTTTTATCTGATTGAAATGACAAGTTCAATGGGATATTTCCTGTCATTTTCAAAAGGTCTATTCAAATATCACGCCGCTCCTTAAACCACAGAAATGTGCTGACACGCAGGTGTGTATCGTAAACAAGTTCATTTATCAAACTTTTATCTGATTGAAATGACAAGTTAAATGGGATATTTCTTATCATTTTCAAAAGGTCTATTCAAATATCACGCCGCTCTGAAAACCACAGAAATCTTTTGGTATAAACAGATGCATTAATAAATAATGTTCATTTACCTTTGATAACTTGTAGGAGGAAATACTTTCTGTTGAAGATTGTCATTTTTTAACGACATATTTCATATCGGATTTGAAGAGCAAGGATGTAGTTTAATTTGAAATGTTTGAGTATGATAGAGTTTTTACGGGATAACAGGATTTGACTACTTTTGTAAAGTAATTAAAATGGAAAGTAAACATAAACCATCTGAAGGAGAAAACAGTGACGACGAAATTTATCAAGAAACTAAACCCGAAATCTTCTCGTGTGGAATATGTTTTAAAACATACAAAGACACGAAAACATTAAAACGACATATGCAAAGTCATTTTAATAAACAAAAATGCGAAATTTGCGCAAAAGTGTTCACGCGAAAGGATTGCTTAAAAGTTCATCAGAAAAATGTGCATGGATTAAATAATGAAAGGAAACCTACATCTTCTACATTTACATGCGAATATTGTAACAAAACGTTTAGAAGAAAATACCACCTAACTCGTCATAAAATGATGCATGAAGGTGTAGCTTCGAGAAAGCACAGAACGCAATTTTCGTGTAGACATTGCGATAGTAACTTTCAACAGTATTCTCAGTTGTTTCAACATATAGCGGAAAATCATCCTATAACTCAACAAGGAGGCCAGAGGGCAACGGCGCCACGTTCCTTGAATGTAAATGAACAAAATCAAATACCAATTCATATGGATGATACTACGTGGAATGGTGCAGAAAAAAAACAAGAGCAACAAAAAGAACAGCAAAAGGAACAACATCTGCAAGATGCTGAAACTATAAAAGATTCACGACACACTGTCGATGAATCTGCCTTAAATAATGCAGTGTTGAACAGAAATATTTATCCAAGAGGTAGCGAACAGTATGACGTGCTAACTTTTTTCGGAAATATAAGAGAGGAAGTAAGGTCGTTCTTGCATTCGCGAATGCGTTCATTGGGGGGAATCAAGTTTAATTTCTGCGTGCAAGTGGAACTGCAGCGCGATGATGAACGGGAAGGTAGAGTGGTAGCTCCGTTTTTTAGGAGTCGTACTTACTTTACCTTGAACATGAACGATCTGAATGAACACGACTTGAATGAAGCCATGCAAAAAATGTATGAAAGTCTTGAAAAATACATGCGAGAAGGTTCTGGATGGTATGTAAATAAAGTGCTGAAACTAGAAATTCATACAGTGCTGTACAAACCGTTGCGCGGTTCAGCTTACATACCTTTACCAAAGGCGTTGGCATATAGTAAGAGTCTATTAAATATTGAAAATAGAGACGAAAAATGTTTTTTGTACTGCCTTTTAGCGTCTTTACACCCGACAGAGGTATACCCAGAAAAGGTAGAATATTACCGTCAGTATGCACACGAAGTCAACATGTCTGGAATTACCTATCCAGTCACCTTATCGCAGATTCGTGAAGTGGAAAACCAGAATCCAGATATAAGCATCAACGTTTTCACTTATGAAGATGTTTCCATTGTACCTTTAAGAATTACGGAACAACGTCATCGCGTACACCACGTTAATTTACTGTGGTTGACAGACGGAGAAAACTCGCACTATTGTTTGATAACGAATTTGAATCGTTTTCTGTCTCGCACCAACTCACATAGATCGCAAGTATATTTTTGTTCTTATTGTCTACATGGATTTTACAAAGAAACGACATTAATGGAGCATCAACCCTATTGCTCAACTCATGGTGCACAAAAGGTGGAACTACCAGTTGCTGGCAAAAATGACATTTTAGAATTTAAGGATTACGAAAAAACTCTCAAAGTACCGTTTGTCATTTATGCTGATTTTGAAACCATCAATAGAAAACTGCATACATGCATACCTGATCCTAATCTCTCAGCTACGACTGCTACTACAAAACTCGAAGTGTGTGGATTTGGTTATAAAGTTGTATGCGAGGATAATCGATATACCAAACCCACTAAAACTTATAGAGGTGTAGACGCTGGTAAAAGACTGATGGAATGTTTGCTAGATGAGCAAGAAGAAATACGAGAAATTCTTTCAACCATTGAGCCTATGGAAATGGAAGATGAAGAACTCGAAGAACTCATTGCAAATGCTACTCACTGCTGTCTTTGCAATAAACAGTTCTCTATCTATGATAACGCATATAATAGTCGGATAGTACGACATCACAACCATCTGACAGGAGAGTTTATCGGTCCAGCTTGCAATTCGTGTAACCTTAATTGTAAACAAGCAACTTTTATTCCTGTCATATTTCATAACTTGAAAAACTTCGACGCGCACATCCTATGCGAAAATCTCGGTATTTTCAAAGATCACAGGCTCAGCTGTATCGCACAAAATAATGAAAGATACGTAAGTTTTTCTTTGGGATGGCTGCGGTTTATTGACAGTTTACAGTTTCTCCCGGCTTCATTAGAAAATCTAGTGGAAAATTTAGCTCAAGATGGATTAGAAGCATTTCCGTATATGCTATCTGAAAGTGATACCAATGCAAAAGCTCAATTACTTCTTCGCAAGGGTGTGTATCCTTATGAATATATGGATTCCTTTGACAAGTTTAATGAGTCAGAACTACCTCCTATTGAACAGTTTTACTCTTCTATCAAGAAAGAACACATTTCGTATGAGGATTATGAACACGCCGAGACCGTCTTTCAAACGTTTAATATGACTTCCCTGGGAGAGTATCACGACCTTTATCTGAAAACGGACGTGGTGCTATTGAGCGATGTATTCGAATCCTTTCGAAAGTTATGCATTGACCAGTACGAACTGGATCCATGCCATTTCTATACTTCACCGGGTCTTTCATGGTCGGCTTGTTTAAAAATGACGAATGTTCGACTCGAGTTGCTGAGCGATATCGATCAAATATTGATGGTGGAGGCCGGTATACGTGGAGGCATATCTCAAATCTCGAATCGCTATATGAAAGCCAACAACCCATATTTACCGGACTATGACTCTACGCTGAAAAAAACATATCTGCAATATCTAGACGCCAATAATCTGTATGGATGGGCAATGGTGCAGCCTCTTCCTGTTGATCAATTCGAATTCATGGAAAAACGAGATATAGAGACATTCGATATCATGTCCGTTCCGGAAAATGGAGACAAAGGTTACATTCTGGAGGTGTTTTTAGAGTATCCTAGAAGTCTGCATGATAAGCACAATTGTTTACCATTGGCTCCCGTCCGAAATTCTATTTCCAACGAAGAGCTCTCTCCCTATGCACAGAATTTGCTAAGAAAGTTATGCGGGTTATCGGAAAACGATCCTCTTCCAAATCGTGGGAAAGTGGAAAAATTACTAACTACATTGGAAGACAAAGATCATTACGTGCTACACTACAGAAACTTACAATTATATCTACGTTTAGGCATGAAACTTAAAGTCATACATAGAATTTTAAAATTTAAACAAGACGCTTGGATGAAGAAGTATATTGATCACAACACAGAAATGAGAAAGAAAGCAAGATCTACCTTCGAGAAAAATTTCTACAAGTTGATGAACGTGTCAGTGTTTGGAAAGGTAAGTGGGACGTGTTTACTTAGTACATATTTGATTATACATTTTACGCTTAATTTATGCAACCTTTAGGAACACATCTTCATAAAGGTTGTTAATGTGATCAGCTTTTCTATTTTCAGACTATGGAAAACGTGAGACTTCACAAGAATATAGAATTGGTGCACACAGAAGGCAGACTCGAAAAAGTTACTGCCAAACCTACTTACAAAAATACTATGATCTTCAATGAAGACTTGGTAGCAGTGGAACTGTACAAAGCAAAAGTCAACTTATTCAAACCCATTTACTGTGGCATGTGCATATTAGGTATATATTTTAAAATACTTTTTAAGGTTGAAAACAATTATTGTGACTTTCAGTTTTTAATTTATTTGTTTCATAAAAAATGTATAAATGTAACCATCATAAAATTATATGTTGTTTTTTTGTTTTTGTTTCAGACTTAAGTAAATGCTTGATGTATGACTTCTGGTACAATTACATAAAAAAGAAGTATGAAAAGAGTGCACAGCTACAAATGACGGATACAGACAGTGTTCTGTTTTCCTGTGAAACCAATGACATCTACGAGGATATGAAATCAGCTATGGAATATTTCGATACGTCTGACTATCCCGAGTCACACATGCTTTACAACGCATGGAATAAAAAAGTGTTGGGTAAAATGAAAGATGAAACGAATGGAAAACCTATTAACGAATTTGTAGGACTGAGATCTAAAATGTATAGTTTTCTGTGTGATAACAAAGAAGAAAAACGAGCGAAGGGTATTGCCAAAGCAACGGTGAAAAAGGATTTAAAACATGAATACTACAAAAACACACTTTTTGATGAAACCAGTATGGTGTCATCTATGTCTTCTCTTAGAAGTCACAAACATGAACTGTATGGTGAAACCATTCAAAAAACGGGGTTGTCAGCTTTTGATGATAAAAGATATTTACTTGATGCAGTAAAAAGTTACGCTTATGGACATTACAAAATATCCAAAGATACTGAAAACCACGGTGACAGTGTAGCGGAACATATGGATCAACCGACATATTCTATAGTTCCGATAGAGGACTTTCTAATGGAATACCGAATGACCGATGAACAAGCGTTCACATTCGATGACTATAAAATTAGTTCATGTGTAAAATTGTAAATATTTCTTATGATGTGTATATATCATAATGTAGTACAATAAACTCGATAAAAATCATCAGTAGTTTTGCTTTTCATAATAAAATACGACAAACAAAATATTCCATTTTCTATTTTTATTGATTATAAATAAACTAAAAACTACACAGCGTTATTAGAAGCATTTCATTAGAGAAGTACATGATTGATTATAATGGAGTTCATCTCCTATGCATTGAGAGAAGGCTTGACACATATAATATGCCACAAAATTGTCATTCACATCTAAATTAGAATCATCAAACAGATTAAGAAAATCTCGATACGAATGTCCAGCAAATCGTTGATGTAGAAACAGAACGCAGTAAAGACCACATAATGTCGAGTGTTCACTTTGAATCTGAACATGGTTTGTCTGTACAGTTTTCGCATTGATGTCTAACCAATGAAGAAAATATTGACTATTTTCACTCGGCGTTCTACCATAAGTATCAAAAAAGTCCACATGCCCATGAATATCTCTATAGAAAGCACACCAGTGCTCTCCAGGTCTTGTGTGTATGTCTGTGTTAGCAATTAATCCAAAGGCTGTCTGCGGTAGTTCATTTGGAAGTTGATCAGCAGCGTAGACATCAATTACTCTTTCGTTTAAAATAGGATCACACCGTATCATGCATTTCAGCTGTGATGCATTCATTATGGGATAATGATATCTCTTTCTTTGTTGATTTCAAAATATCCTGGACCTTCGCTGTAAGCAATGCAACTCATAGGCTCTAAAATAAAAAAAAATCCTTTTAAATCATGGTTTGCTTTCAAATGACTGTTATATTTTTATGTAATATTTTTATTTCAAATAATTAACAAACAATTAGTCACCATAGAATTTCAAAAGAACCTACCTGCTAAGGCTGTCTTAAATACGACTTCAAGTCGCACGTTGCCTGTCTTCACCAGTGATAAGTACTCTCCGTGCTGCGCGAAATTAGGCTCCAAGTCAAATGCAAATAATGTAGAACCACTTAAATAGTGTCTTCTGTCAAGTTGATTGCCTTCGTCTTCACGCCACTTTCCGCTTGAAAGAAGCAAGTTTGTGTAGGCACGCATTATGGTTGTGCCTCCAGTTGCGTTAAAATCTAGCTTCAACGGATTTCCTCCGACCGGCAGCCCATCGCAATACACTGCGATCTGTAGTATACCGCAGTTTTCAAAATTAAATGGATTAGTCTTGTAATCACCACTCACAGCCTTGCTTTTAACAAATCCTACTATGATTTTGTCTGGGCGTCTTCCTTGAAACATATTCTCCCAGGTGTAGTTGGTTGAACCAGTGGATATACTCACTGATCTCACCTCCACCTTTTTGAAGGGGTAAAGGGCATTCTGTTTCTCCAAAATTTTTGAATGACCGTAGATAACAGCAGGGTTTACCCGAACCTTTTTAGCGAGAATGTAAATGTCTTCGATATTCACGCGATACTGCACATTATCTCCAGTGAGTAAACAAAAGTCGACAGGACTTCTGTACAGTTTGATTTTAACGTCCACCTGATTCAACAAGTATCTGTTCATGGAAAACAGATCGTGAAAGATGGGACCTTGCAGGTCTAGACGTTTAGAATCGCTGATCAGTTTGGCTCTCTCAAACAGTCCGTTATTCGTTCCCGCCGGATCTGTCACTTCTGGACTATCATAATCATCCATCAGGAAAATTTGAGTATCCAACTGACTATTTGATGCTTCTGTTCCATAGTTCAGCAGGCTCTGTATATAAGCTCGATATGGGTTGTAGTTACAAGTCATCGTGGCTTTGTTCTGCAAGGTCACTTCTACTGTTGAGAACAACGTCTGAAGAAACAAATTTGCTGGACCAACTTTCTCTCCCGAAAGTGCGGTTCCATCTTCTTTTTCTACTTTTAACCTCACGTAAATCTGCGAATTTTTCAGGTCTAGGTAATCCATAGAATTTTGACCACTGATGTTAAATTCGAACGGGCTGTCCCCTGACACCTTCGATAGAGGTCGAATTTCATCGAAATACACATCTGTCACACTTGTCTGGGTGCTGGGGAGATCAAACAATCCTAACTCTGACACCAGTCCTTCTTTAAATGTTTCCTCGTTAAACACCGACATAATTAGTTTATTTCGAAGATATCTTTTTCTTTGCTGCTTTTATGTTCTTTTCTCACGTTCCTCCTTTTCTTACCACTTCCTCGCTGGCGTTTTGCCTTCTTTTGAGATTTTTTACTGCTCCCCTTACGTTTGATCCCACGACGTTGCTGTCCACTGGAAGACTGAATCATGTTCACGACTTTGGCTGGATTTATATTCTCTCTCTCGAGTTCAGATTTCGCTTGTGCTGTCGTCTGTTCAGCTGGTAATACCGCTTTAATAGAGTATGCTTGATCGTTTGAGGAATTTGATTCACCCACAGGAATAATCGATAAACGTCTGCCACCTCCTGATTGGTTTAATGTGGTTTTCCCACTGCTCACTCTTTCGAAAAAGTCTACCCACTTCTGTGGATTAGGAACGTATAATTTCATTTCTTTAAAAGTCTCAAACTTACTTTGTTACAAGAACGGATACTGCTTCAAGTGAAGTGTTAAGTGCAACGGTTCCTTCAAATCTGACGCGTAAGTACCGTCTGACAGTTTTATATAGATCTGAAATTCTCTCAGCTCTTTCTTTTTCATGGGTAGATAATAAGGCGTATCAAACGCATATTCCCATCCGGTTTTTGTGTTTTTATTTAGCCGTCTTAACAGTGGTTGTTCTACACCGTGAACAATACTTTCTTTGCATAAATCCGTGTAAACGTAAAGCGCTTCTGCCGTTTTAACTTTTGCTTTAGGATCATCTGCAGCATAAAACTCCACAAGTCCTACTTTCCAGATGCCGCTAAGTAACAACGGCAAACTCAAATGAACTTTAAATCGATATACTCGATTGTCTGAAAAGTATTCATTACTTTCATCACTTTTGATATATAGATGTCTGTCCATGATGTTTATTATATGCGTTCCGAAAGGTCTTTGACATCATCCGCATCAACCCAACTATTAAATGTTTTAGGGAAGCCTTGCCATTCCACGAAATACTGTTGTTTTTTATTTTTCTTGCGTTTTTTCAGAATGCGTTCAATAAACCACAAACTGTTTTCGTCTTTATTGACCTTTTGAAGTTCAGATCCATAAAACAATCCAACGATTCTATCTCCTTTTAAATCAATCAACTTGTACATAGGAATACCTTGTTTCAACAGCCTTCCCACCACTTTAAACACTTCTGTCGTGTACTGCTCTTGATACGCACGCTGAAACGGTTGTTTGACGAAGCTGATGCGTGCTAGATCACCAATGTTAAACACATATTTAGGTTTAGATTTTGTTATGTTAGTCTTTTTCAAGTACATCTGCGCCCATACGTCAGCTTCATTTCCTTGATTGACGTCGTTTGGAGATAAACCGTGCAATCCACGGTGTGGTGTGACATTATAACTTTCAACTACATTTTGCAACTCGTCAATATATCGGTAGGATCTGTTGTGTCTCATCATTCTATACAACCTTTCTTTCAATGTCCTCTGTACTCTCTCGACAAAATTACTTTTTGGAGGGTTGTTCGTTGTAAAAAAGTAGATGTTGATATCTTTCATAAACTTCTTAAACCAATGGTTAGAGAACTCGCTTCCTTTATCCGCGCGGATTTTCTGAATTTTGATTGGAGCAATGTCATTCAAGATGTCTTTCATTGCTGCTAGAACCACTTTTGCCGTTTTATTTTTCAAAGGTCTCACCCAAAGTTTTCTCGATAGTATATCGATAACACAAAGCAAAAACCGCATACCATCGTTCTCGCCAGCTAAGTTTGCCATCGATAAGAGGTCGATATCCAACTGTTCGCCGATATGGGTCACTCGCACGTTTGTAGTTCTAAATCTATGTCTCCTTTGCTTCTGAAGCGAGTATGCATCCTGATCGTTCAACCACTGCTCTATGTAAACGACTGTATATACTCCAGGATATTTCTTGTTCAAAACACGAAATAATTTATCTGCACCTGCGTAAGCAGAGGGGTTTTTCGTATCAAAGTAATATTGTCGCAGAACATTGTCCTTTTCTTTCTCATCCATGTTTCACTTATTGCTTTGATGTTAAAACTGACCACCGATATGTATATGAAATTTGTCCTCCCGATCTCCAATGACGGATTGTTTCATGGACATTCACATTGTCGACTACACATCTTTTCCAATCTTCAATATTGATAGCACATAGATTAATGGTACATTCCTGGTTTGTAACCACTTCATATATAGAAGATTTAAAGTTTTCAAACGTAGTCAAATCATTCAACCACCGTCTTATTTTCGCATCGTTATTTAAAAAGCAACAACAGTCTCCAGGTAAAATGGAAAACAAAACCACCTTATATAATTCATAGTCTAGTATGTGCTGTAAAGAAATATATGGCTTCTTAACAAAATCCTCGTAAATCCGTTTACACAACATCGGCGGTAAAACGTGATTCGACTCCATACACAAATAAATCTCTTGCGTATAATGAAATTCATTATACCAAACGAGTCGTTACATATAGAACAAGACACGTGATTTCAAGGATGATTGCCTAACGACCTGGTTCTTTGTCCATGGTTCTTGGCCCGTGGTTCTTTGCCCGTGGTTCTTAGCCCGTGGTTCTTAGCCCGTGGTTCTTAGTCTGTGGTTCTTCGCCCATTGTGGTTATTTTATCCCCCCATTATACCCTACTGATAAGAACTATCAATAAACTAATGATTAGACTAGTGGCTAGTCTATTAGTTTAAAAGTTTTAAAAGTTTTCTGTTATGCAAAGAAAACGTTCATCAAAGTATTAAACACCATTACATGTATAATCTCTATAAAAGCGAACAAGCTATGAGATTCAAACCCCGAGGATATTTGCCGTTTAAACGGAAAATTTATTTATTAACATTAAAATAATTTCTTTTTGATATCATATATTTTAATAGTAATGTTTCCATTTTCAGTGGAAAAATTAAATTCAAAAAGTTCTTACATTTCAAAAACATGCAATAATTATGTTTTCTTCATTAAAAAAATATAAAACAAACAATTCAAATAACCTTTAGTAAGTAAAAAAAATGTGGGTGAATTCCTTCATAAATCATTTATTGATTCCGGCATCGGAAAGGATTTGATAAATATGTTATGCAAAAAAGAGCTGTACATGTCTGTTTTCATGCTGTGCTTAAATCAACACAATTCTTTCGAAATTACCTAAACTTGGCTAAAGTTGTTTTTTTTCTTGATGATCAAAACGCTATGCACCAATCGAACATTGGTTATCATCACCGGTCAGGATTATGTTGCTGTACAGTAATTCGAAACTGTGAGGTGAGTTCTAAGTTCATTTCAGGGCGCGAATGATAGTTAGGAAAGCAATAAAACTCTTTTGTGCTGCGCATAAATTTGTTTTAGTGAAAGTAAAGTTATAAATTAAAAGATTATCTTTTGAGATTTAAAAAGTTCATAAGACTCCGTTTACATTTCTAGTTGCTTAAAACAACGATGAACTTGAATTGTGAATTGCATTAATTTCATTATTAAAGTCAAGTTTAATTTTGAAGAAAATAAACTAAATTTAAATGACACATGACATTAGATTTGTAAAGTTTGCAGCCTGGCTGCGTGCAGTAAGCGGCCTAGCGGCCTGGCGGCGTAAAGTTAGCGGCCTGGCGGCGTGAAGTTAGCGGCCTGGCGGCGTGAAGTAAGCGGCCTAGCCCTGGCGGCATGAAGTAAGCGGCCAAGCGGCATGGCGGCGTGAATTAAGCGGCCTAGCGGCTTGAAGTTGATATTATTTTCTTATACACCCCTGCAAGGTACACGTTATGCTGTCACAAGAGATTCCGAGTCTGAGCATGAACTTAAATAAATAATATTTTGAGGCCGCTAAGTCGCCAAATTAACGAAAAATAAAAGCAAGTTAATGATGATATTTTGCTGATACACCCCTGCAATGTACATGATATGCTGTAAAATTAGATTTCAAGCTGTTTTTAAGATAAGCATAAAATGATGATAAATGATAAAGGCAGCCAACTCCATGCCGATATGCCGCTAACTTCACGCCGCCAGGCCGCTAACTTCACGCCGCCAGGCCGCTAACTTCTCGCCGCAAGGCCGCTTGGCTGCTTACTTCACGCCGCTTAGGTGCTTACTTCACGCCGCCAGACCGCTAGGCCGCTTACTTCATGCAGCCAGGACGTTAGGCCGCTAACTCCACGACGCCAGGCCGCTAGGCCACTCACTTCACTCCGCCAGGCCGCTGGACCGCTAACTTCACAAATCTCATTGTAAGTTGCATTTTAATCGTGCACACTGTTTGGATATGCTTTTATCAAAACCACATATACATTTACATGTTCATTGCAGTATACATGCATAATTAATTAATTATTTAAATAAACTTCATGAGATATAGAGGACATTTGCTTTTTACCTTTAAGGGGTAAGGTATAAATATATTTTACCCAGTGAGCTCCAGAAATCGTATTTCCACAATCGGCGAAGCCGCGAGTGAAAAACACATAATTCTGGAGTTCACGAGTTAAATTTATTTTTTATATTTTACTGGTAAAAACAAAGTTTATGCTTTTGATGCGCAATCTGGGTTAATTTTAAAGAACTTTTTCATGAAATGGCGACAAAACGTTAGTTTATAACCGGTCATGACGTTATATTCCCAATTTTTAAACGGTTTTCTAAACGTTCACATTTCAAATATTATGTACATATGGGTGCATGTACATGTACCAACGTAATAAACAGTGAAAACAAAAATGACATAACACTGCTTGAAAACAGTGAAATATAATTTTTATTTCAACGAGAAAATTCCATAATTCACTGAAAAGCATTAACTAAATATTATGTAACCAAACTTAGCTCATGCTTTTTAACTAAGCATCACTGTGCTCATCATCGAAATCAATATTGTCATAGTTTGCCCAAGGATCAAACTTTGGACGCAACTCGCGGTCCTCTAAATCCCTTATTAAAAGGTACTAAATTTCGGTAACAAAATTGTAGGTTTTTGTTTTTGCGTTTATACTTTTCCCCTAAATTGCGTCTGTTTTGATGAGCATGATTAAGAATTAATTTAGTTCGTGAAGTGAAAATTCTGTCCATATTGTATTAAAGTTTTAATAACGAATAACCTTCCTTGGGTCTGTGGGATCTTATCTAAAGCAGCACTGTTATTCTCTCTGTGTGAGATATTATTATAACTCCACTGTCCTGATCTTATCAAGAGTTTATGAGGTTTCAATATCCAGCTAATTGTTTATCATGATTTGTGTTGCTCTATTGTAAGAAAACTGCAGATCTTGATATGAGCCATGAGAATGCTATAAAGTCGAAATACACTTTCATAAACTTTCTTAAATCTGTTGTATAACTGAGAAATAATAATTGGCATATGTACAATTAATTTCTAGGTCCTTCTGCTCTTATATGTTGATTAAATAGAAAAATAATCTTTTGATTTTGCTCAGCTTAAATTACCAGTAAAGCTTTACTATTTTTCATATGTTATAATAACAATTAATACACTACTCAAAAGTTCTAAGTGCACAGTCTATAAATGTTGTTTTTCTATGACACTATTTGAGTGAATCATTCGAGTTTAAAGTTTAATAAATTTCTAATAATTTCAGTTTAAGATTACTGATAAATTGGCACTTATGAAACAAATGTTATACCTGGTCCAATATTTTCGTGTTTACATTCGTTTACGTGAATATTTTATTAAGTAAGAGCGTAACTTTCAACGTAAAGCCTGGTTCACACAGTCCTGGTATCCAGCCCTGGTGCATCCTGGTTTGGATCCCGGGGCCAGCCGGGATCAAAACCGTTGCGACGTTGAGAAGAACCGCATTTAATCGGGATAAACCTTGTTGAACCGGTGATCATCGGGGAGCGGCCCCGGCGGTGTTTATAATTTTAATACAACAAGGATTCTCCTGGAGCGAAACCAATGCCGGGTTATTCCGGGGATATCCGGGGCATCACTGTAGGTCTCCCGGCATGATCTGTCTTGCCACCGTACGACCACCGGGTGAAATCGTAGTAAACCGGCATGGGATTTGTCCAAGATGGAGTTACGGTGACTTCCGGTTTGTCCGTGGTGCGCCACGGAGGAAAGCGTACGTAGCCCCAACTCGTGCCGGTTGAACTACGGTTTGGCACGGTAGCAGCCAGTGAATGCCGGTAAAGTAACGGTGGAGCCACGATATTGCTTCAGTACAAGCCGGTGGAGGCCGATTCAACTTCAGAAGCCATATTTAAACCATGATTTTATATAAGTGTCCAAACCGGGATGCACCGGGGCCGGGGGCTGTACACCGCGGCAATGTGAACTATGCTTCACGAACTCTTCCCGGTTCATCCCGGTCCACCGGCTACAATATACCCGGACGCACCGGATCATACACCAGGGCAGTGTGAAGCGGGCCTAAACAACATTATTAATCTAGAAAAAAATATTATTTGAAATTTTTCTTATAATGATAAAATATGCAAAAATGAGACATTTCTTTTGCATAAAGAATATCATCATTAAAAAAAATAAATTTGTGCCAGTTAAGAGAATGTTGACGGCACTTTTGCGGTCTTCAGTCATCAAAAAGTTCCATTGTAATAAAGTGTTGGTATGAGTTTGTAGATTGCCGAGTGTCGGTGAACATCTGACAAACAAAATCGATTGTAAAAACAATCAAATATGATTGCCGCACAGGAATTATGCATGACTAGTCTATGCTGACGTGGATGACGTAATATGTAAAACACACGCCCGGTTTTCAATTAATTATTCATGTATTATGGTTTGGTCATATTTAAAGTTCTTTTAATAAGGATAATTTTATTTTGAGATTAACAAAATTTAATGCTGTGCACTTTTGACAAGACTTAGTGTAGACCCTCATAATGAAATCAATACACATTAGAATTGTAAACTTGAAATGAGAACCTCAGAAAAATAATGGCTGGGTTATTCTACAAATTAGTGTAGAAATGGGCTTATCAGCAAACATTATCATTAACATTGGTCATGAGCCACATCTTGGTGAGAAATTTATTAGCCCCCTAATTGGTCCCATGCAACGAGTAAGAATATCTGTGTGAAGCATTACATGTAAACTTCTAGACAGCATATTCCTCTTCATAGTGAATTATTTGTTTGTTAATAAATAAAACAAGTGTTGTTAAAACGTTCAACATTCAGTTCAACCTGAGCTAAAGACCACCTGTAAACAAAGACCACCTGTGGATATAGACCATACCTTATTTGTCCCACTGACTGATTTAAACAAAAAAAAAATCGCCTGCTTTTAAAGACCATTGTTGACTTTCCCCCAATTTAGCATACTACAAATTTATATAAAAGATACATAAGTTAACTGAGATTCATATAAAATACTAGACATGCTCTATAGTATCGGACTATGCCCATGTTTTCGTAAGATCGCATTTTTTGTAAAATCGCGTTTTGACTTTTGTATGCTGATACTGTCTTAAACCGCCAATGTCCGTTCATTAAATTGCATGTTTATGTCACGGCTTCTATGTTTAAGGACAAGACGTGGGTAATTGAATTTTTAATTGTAATTAATTGCAATTTAATTACAAATGTCTTAGTAATTGAATGTAATGTGCAATTGGATGCATTTTTAATTATATGCAATTGAAAATAATTATTTAAATCATGAAAAAGTGTGTAATTAACAATAACATATCTATTACATTTTAATTACATTTTATATTCTTACTTTACATATCTGAAAATCAATGGTCTGCAACTTCAATTTTAATGTGTTCCTTATGATACAAAACAGAGCATTGCTTCTCATCTTAACAGTGTATTGTTACTGATTCTAACCTTTGACAGATTAAATAGCGAACTGTCATAGGGGGTGTTAAGTGTAAGGATTATCTAAATTATCGACCTGACAACTGTTAAAAGTTTGGGATGATGTTTAGTGCAATAACTAATTGAATAAATAGTAACAACAATTCATATTCAGCTTAAACTGAGGCCCACATTGAAAAATAACATCTGAATAGTGAACAAATTATTTCAGTTGTAAACATGAAAAAGTGCTTTTAAGGATTTTGTATTTCCTAAATGCACCAACGAGTTCTTTAAGGTCAAAAAATATTTTTGTTCAAGCGAAATAAGCAGACAGTTTCTTTGCACTTCCAGAACTTTTTGCACCCTGATTTGAGCACCTTTTCTGGATTGCAGGAAGAGTGTTGCGTGCTCACTGACAAAAATTTTGAAACTTTTATGTTTTAAAACGCAACAATGAAATATATGTTTAAACAACAGAATAAATGTATGCGAATGAATAGATGGTGTGGATGTGTTATTAGTTTACATGAATAAAACATTTAAGTTGCTCAATATCTTTTATGTGTTCCGAATTTACATGCATCATCATCACTATCATCATCATCATCATCATCATCATCATCATAATCATCATCATCATAATCATAATCATCATCATCATCATTATTATCATCATCATCATCATCATCATCATCATCATCATCATCATCATCATCATCATCATCATCATCATCATCATTTACGACAACGCATTTTTTTCTTCAGCAGCAGCAATAAACGAAAATAAGAACAACATCACAATAGTTCAATAATAAAAATCTCCGGATTTTTTATGAAGTTGTTTTGGCAGGCCTGGTGCCCTGGTACCGATAATGGCAAGTATAGAGCTCCACGCCACATTGATGCCGAAAACATTATACTGTTGCTTGAACAATAAAGTCTTGGTGTTTCAGTGAGAGGTTGGTGCACCTGGTTTTAACCCGTAGTTGTGAATTGTTTTGTCACCGACAGTTTTAAGGCGGTACCATTGGGTTCCATTTGTTTGTTAATTTTTTGTTGCGTCTATGTTTCGAATCATCTTTGTATAAATCATGCATTCTCTTTTTCTCTACGTTTTGACTGTGCATGGAGGGTGTGTTTCCTGGATGTGAAAACTTGTGATTTGCATATTTTACAATTTAAAAAAAACAAACTAGAAATTACGTGATTTGAAGAAAAATAATGATTGAAATAAAAAGATTTTAGTGTCTGTATTGTGCATGAGAAAGACTTTGCAGGTAGCAGCCTGGCAGATTAGCATCCTGGTAGCGGGAAGTTTAAGGTTAGGTTGTCGGGCTGCTAGGCTGCTTCAAGCCTTACTTATACCTAAAACTTAATTCTTCTTTGTCATTTCACTTTATATAAAAATATTGCGCGATTTATTTTCTGGTTCCGTAAATGTCGAAATTCTCGTTGTTATAGAGATTATCCAATAACATGGTTTATACTGAAACTTTCAACTAAATGGGACGGAATTAATCTATTGTAATGGTTTAAATCATGTATTTTTTTCAAATTTCATTTTTGCATTTTCATAAAAAGGAATATGAAATATCTGTAGAAATGCGTGTTTTGAATGATATATAAGTAGTTTAAAATCAGGTAATACATGTGTTACACCACCACGGGGGTTTGACATTTGTTAAAAATAATACGTGTTACATATTTAGATAAAGGACTTAGCAAAACTTTTTCTTCTTATTAATATTAGGAATGTCAAAAACATGTGTCATCATCTACGTCACGTAAAATTGAATCTCAAAATTCTCGTTTTATATAGATTTTGAAATAAACAGATTTGCACTACCGTCCTGAAAATGTACAACTTCTATTCTGGCTTTTGGGGAAAAATATGCCGTTGTTTAATAGTATGACATATGACCAAAAGGAAAATATTGATATTGAAATATTGAAAACACATTTGAAAATTTAAAAAAAAGGACATTACTACATACACCACTTAGGGTAAAGGGCACATATCAACACAATTGATCATACGAAGTGTTATTCAAACGAAAGTGAACAAAGCACCTAAATCTTTTTTTTTCAGATTGATACTTGTTTAGCTTCGCATAATACCCAGAAAAGTTATGTCTTTGTTCTTAACGATAACTGAAAATGATAACGATTATCACTATCATCATTATATAAAGCACATTCCGTATACAATTGTAAAACTGTTGAAGACGACGGTTATTATTATTATTATTATTATTAGTAGTAGTAGTAGTAGTAGTAGTAGTAGTAGTAGTAGTAGTAGTAGTAGTAGTAGTAGTAGTATAATTATTATTATTGTTATTACTGTAAGCTTGTTTTTTGTTATTACTGTAAGCTTGTTTTAGAAAATCTCAGATTTGAGCCGCCGTTAATGTTTGGAGAAATTCAGACGATGACATGTTTACTTTAGAATAGCCGAAACATTCTCGACCACGATTCAATAAATAAGATAAAGTTGACGGGTTAAAGTTATCGTCAAATAATAGACAGAATATGCATATAATGTTTAAGCTTGGACAGAAGGCGTAAGTCAGTGCGATACCACAATGACAACGCGGATTTTCTTTCTCTTTGTGATTGTCTCAAACGTTTTATCTGTGGAATATGAAACAAACGAAGATGGATAAGAAAAAAAAGAGAAGGTAAACGTGTTTTTACTACTTCTTGTGAATTAAAATTATGTTTTTGATAATGTATTTTATTGTTTAATTTAATTTTTTCATAACAAGGTGACAGACCATAACCACAGATCAAAAACGTGTGCATGTATTGGTATATGTTAGTACGCCTAGATGTTCTAGTGTGTGTGCGTATATTTTCGTCTTAGGGCTATCTTTGACAGAATAATAAAACAGTTGCATAGCACATAACAACTTAAATCATACAATCACTTCCGCTAATGCCTAACCTGTGTGGAATGAAAATTAATTTTAACGTTAAAGAGTTCGTCTTCATGTGTGTGCGTATGAGTGTGCGTCTGATAATGCATGCATTTTAAGAACATAATACACGTAATATGTATCCGCTTAAATCACGTTTTATTTTCAGACTGTGTACACATAGTCGAAAGCAACACCGCTTTTCAAAAATTATACATCCAGTGGCACTAGTAATGGCGAAAGTTTCACCACGAATATAGAGTTGGGGCATTCATTTCTTAGGCACGACTACAGCTTTGGAACATCCATTTCCCCAGTAAGTGGAACTTATTGATAAGCTTTGAAATATGATGTATATGAGTATTTGTATAAAAACTACATTACGGTTTTAAATGATAAAAACAAAGCAGATTAGAAATGTTTTAAGCAATTATCACAGTATTTGTAACATTTCCAACCATTGTAGACCAAGATCATTATGTGCATCCGCACATTCCTATTAGGGTCTATTTCGCTCATTTTTCAATAAATAAATTTATATAACCACTTAATCCATAGGAAACGGCTGACTGCTATATATGTGCGTACAGTGTCGATCCAGTGTCGATCCAGATCAGCTATCATAACCATGAAATGTAATCAGGATCTACACTGTTCGTGTTTTGATTCATTAGGTTTTTTTCTGACCAAGCAACAAACACTGTAGATCCTAATCAGAAATCAGAGAAGTGGTGACTGATCTTGATCTACACTGTTTGCATATGCACTACAATGTAAAACCGTGTGTACATGTATGAAGTAACGAGTTAAAAACAATATTAAAGATTTTGATTCTGTTTAACAATGTTTAATTGTTCCCAAATATTTGTAAAATTAATCTATTTGGCTTTATTTGATTGTTTGATTTTTCAATCGTGATTGGGGAAATATTTGTGTTGTTTTACTTAAGCAAATTATGGCCTCAGAGACATAATTGAATGTATTTACTGCTGCGTTTTTTACAGACAGCTAGCTCTGTACCTTGTCTTTATCTTAAACACGTGGCATAGTTTCTGGAGGGTGCTGGATAATATATGGCCAGCTTAGAATAATTGGAGATTTAACAGCTAGTATCACGTATCTTTTCATTAGCTATGTGAGCTATGCATGGATGACACATGATTTTAATTTCAGTAAAAACACTTGTTAAAATAAAACCGAATTGGACAAAGTTTGTAATGGATGTTTAAAAGTGTGTACTTGAAAATTATGAATCTGTGCTAATAACTTGAAATTGTGTAACAAAATATTGATTACTTATTTTCAGTGATATTTTTGAAACGCAAAATATAAATTTTTAAAGCTTTTCATTCAAATCCAAGAAATTAAGCGGTATAGTTCTTATTACTGAGTGTATAAAACAGAAGGAAATCTGACACATTTAACCATTAAATCTGCTAGATTTAATCATTAAATTGGTCAGATTTAACAGGAAGTAATGGGAAACCCAAATTATGCCATTAAATTTCTTGGATGTGAATGAAATGAAGGCTTTTGATTGGCTGAGAAAGTAGGTTGAACTGTAAAGAGCATTATAGCGCAATAGGACATTTTATATATCAATCGCTCTAATGATGTTATGTCCCTTTTTATCCAAATATTCGGACATATTAATAATCCGAGTCGCCTGATCTTCTTTGTAAAAATAATTTTATTTATCAAAAAGCTAACAGTGTAGATCCAGATAAACCGGGAAAATCCGTGCCGTCTGATAACCGATGTGCCGGTTAATCTGGATCTACAGTGTTCGCCTTTGAGAAATCAGCAATATTGAATGAAGTAAAGGGTCCACTATTTGTACAGATAAAGGTTAAAAAAAAATAAACATGTGAATTAGTGCATGTTCATAATTATGCATAATTCTTCTTTTGAAATCATAGGTTAATTTACGTAAGCTTCAAAGGCTTAAAAACACACGCACATTGGTCTACACAAATTTACGAATACCAAATAATGTGGACTAGCTTAAATATGCTCCATAAAATCAAATGTTATAATAGGTCTACACGTTATTGAGCTACAAAAATGTTGACAAAGCCGCGATGATGATTGGTCCTCAAATAAGTGCGAACACCAAGATGTAAAATGCTTTATCGCTCATGCCGCAGAATCTATCGCATAGGTTGTTTCGTTTCAAACGTTTGGGCGAAGCCAAAAGAAAACGAAAACACGATAGAAGATCGCTAATCCACGATGCCAAAACTCGAAAAAACGATGCGAGGTGTCGAAAGTACGATTCGAGAACGCGATATAAATAAAATATATAAAATATGTTGTTGTTCTCGACCTCGCAGCATGATCTCGCAATTTATCAGCGAACACACATAAAAAGATGTTAACGCAGCGCTGAATTCTCCTTATGGCTGCGACACTGCACAAACAGTACTAATGTAAATAATAAAATGTATATGCTTCGATTTGAGCTGTTACATTTATATTCTCATTATAAGGTGGAGAGACAGTATTGGTTGAATTACACCAAATCACGATGTATCCCTCCGTGGTCCATTCGAATGAAGTCCGTTTTAATAATATGCTATTTTTTCTCATCATCTGGGGGCGTCTTAACTGTTAGAAATCGGCCTGTTTGTGGCTTGTTTGCAGAAATAACATATCAGGAAAATAAATGAAAGCAATTTCATGCCTATAACTCGTTTGGTGGAGGCGAACTAGTTCCGGATAAGCGGATGTATATTGTTGGCACCGTATTTGCGATACCGCGTTTAAAATAGGGTCTGTCCGGTTAGAGATCAGTAATTTTCTTACAAGTAAGTTAACCCCCTATTTCCTGTGTGTTTTTGAATAGATGAAATGTAGATCTTCACGGCAATATATGGTTGTCTAGAAATTAAGATGACAGAAATCATGTTAAATGTACATTGAATATTGAGAATTTAACATTGAGGTCTATGGGAATTGGATTTACCTTGGTTCAACCTATTACTAAAAGAAACGAAATGCCGCAAAACGTCTTCCAACTGAGATTCTTAGTTGAATTATTGATGGGATGGACCAATGTGTGTATATTAATTAAATATTAATGATAGAAGATACATTTATAGAAGTGGTATTGTTATAGAAAATAAACTTCTAAAATGTAATATATTTATACTTAAATGTTAAGTAGCACTTCAATTCCGTATGTTTTACTTTCCGAGTTCAATAATAACATGGATCATGTATAACAAAGTATGGCAATTACGTAAATTTGCATTGGGCGTTGATTTCTAAACTCTGATGCTATTCATAAAGCTACGCAGATATATTTTCTTTGGCACATGTAAATGTTTGATTAATTGAAGTTTGGAATGTGATTCAGACTTGATTTTAAAAGAAAAACAGTTTTAAAATAAATGATCGTCGATAATGAGCGCCGAATATTCACGCTGATTGAGTTTCAGATTGATAAGGTTAAATAGACGAATTATCGTTCATGTACCCATCAAAAACACATAGCGTACCAGCCGTTATTTTCTTTTAATTTGCATGCATGATAATACCATGTTGTAAGTGTAACAGCTTCAACAGTGACAATA